>JBBPDB010132538.1:0-16204 GCA_037974465.1 Brachypetersius altus
CAGTTGTGGACTTCTTAAGCACTGATGTACGTCGCTCTGGATAAGAGCGTCAGCTAAATGCCGTAAATGTAAATGTGTGGGTTTCAGTGCATGACCAGAGTAGAATACATTTGGCAGGTTACTTGTATTCTTATTCTTAACATACATCATTATCATATTTTTAGGTTTACATCTTTTAGTTTGATTCAGCAGCATCTGCAAATGTGAAGAGAAAAACAAACACACGCACCTCATCTTCATCCACTTTACACATTTTCACAAACGGAAGACCTGTGCCAGGGTCATAGTGTGTGACCTAAAACTCAATACAATAATCAGTATTTATGAGACATCAGTATAAATGTCCTTTATGAGACATTTAATCCTAATATCTTCCAACACTTACATTTGTGAGCAAAGTTGCCCCTCCCAAGAAGCTTCAATTGCTCTCAGAGGAAGAGGAGCGATGCCATCCAGCAGTATCCCTGTGGCTTGGAATGGCGGTCTCATGAAATCAGACCTGAAAGTAAAAGCTTGTTTAAGAAAAGGAAAGCTAAAAGCTCCATGGTTTCATACTGAGGATCGAGCAGAGGGAGCAGTGACCTGATCGGATAAAGGATGTCAATCTTCACAAGGTCGTAGCCGCCGTAATCCACATACTGTACCTCCACATCCCTGGGATCCTCCCACGCTAAGGGGATCCAGGCTCTCTACCATAGAGCTGCACAGATCAGACCTACAAGATAGCAAGAGAGAAGAAGGGGTGGAGGAGTTGATTCATCCAGATGTGATCCACAGAGGAAGCCCACTCTTCTCAAAAGAGATCATTTTCTACAGAATCCAGAGCAGGGACACCAGGCTGGGAGTAGTGGTGGAACATCTGCTCCAGGCTGTTCAGGGTGTGAACAGGATGTGTAGGGTGGTAGGGCTGCTGCACAAACCAGTGACCAACTGCGTGGATTTTCACACCAATGACAGGACAGACAACTGTTCCCAAGCTTTTCATCTTGGACCTTTCAGAAACTACTTTTCTGTGAGGCAGCTTTTAAAAAGATTGAAATACTCAAGGATCAATGTTCAGCGTTCATCAACAGCTGTGTACACGTACACTGCATGATGATTCCTAGGACCACAACAGATACCATATTTCAACAGAGTCTGCAGATCCCTCAGCAGGTTCCTCTGCAGGTCCCTCAGCAGGTTCCTCACAGGTCCCTCAGCAGCTCCCTCAGCTGGTCCCTCAGCAGGTCCCTCAGCAGGTTCCTCTGAGGGTCCCTCAGCAGTTCCCTCTGCATCTCCCTCAGCAGGTTCATTAGCAAGTCCCTCTGCAGCTCCCTCACCATCGTTCTTCATCGTTCTGGGTGTTCACCTTCTGTTCTGTACCACAGCCAGCCCCCTACAAGCCCTAGAGCCCCTGCATGCAGGACAAGAGACCGTAACAACATCTCTTTTTAGCAGTAGCTGTTATTCCTGAGAAGAACAGAGAAGGTATGATGTTCTATGATGTTCTATTCTATTCTATTGCATTGTAGCCCAGTTCAGTAATGCTATATCTTCACCCAATTCAAATACAAACATCTTATACTTATCCAGACATGCATTTGGGTCCCATTTTGAACTCTTTTCTGCAGTTGTCCTAGTGGTAATTCATGGCCTTGTTCTATATTTTTGTGTGGAAATCATGTGGTTTAATTCAAACTGAGGTCAGTGCTGTGTGGACCAATCAAGTTCTTCCACACCAAACTCATCCAGCCATGTCTTTATGGAGCTTGCTTTGTGCACAATGTCCACAAAATTAGAAGCATGGCATTGTCCAAAATGTCTTGCTTCGCTGAAGCATTAAACAGCCAATTTATATTGAATTCTTGCAAAAGATAAGAACATTCCTTCCCTGCTGAATATACACAGTTTTCATCTAAAAGTGACAATATACTGGATGACAAGCTCTCCTCCGTCCAGCTTCGACTAGACCTCCTTTACCTCTATGCCTGGACCGTCTGGCAGTAATGTCTTATCCAGGGCTGAACCTCTGAAAAAAACAGTGGTGTAACAAAGGGCTGAATTTATTACTGAAAGGAAAGAGTCCCTGTCAGAGCGAAGGCAGCAGCACTGTAATGAGTGACTGGACACAAACCTGGGCGAGATAACCTTTCAGAGCTACATCAGAGAGACATTCTCCCTGCCAGCGGATGTGCAAAACAGACGACCCTAGGGAGGATGTGAATAGAGTGCTGTTTTTTATGGAGCCTTAAGGTAGCATTAGATGGAGAAATTAGATATGTCTCAATAGATATTGGGATGCTGCCTTCATAGGAAGCTCTCTAGCTGGCAGCATTTTAAACCAGACCGGAGCCTTATAAAACAGGCTGCTGAGAAGTTCTAGTCGGGAAGTAATTAGATCACAAATCACTGCTATCTGGTTTTTGTTTTTTTGTTGTTGTTCTTGCTCTCTCCACGACATCATTATCAAAGTTTTCTGTTTGTGGATACTGCTGAATAAGTAGCTGGCTAGTTACAGATAAGTACCAGTGAAACCTCATAATTCTATCTCATTATACGAGGCCAGTTCACATGGCTTGGAGAATGATGAGCTAAAATTACCTTCCAAAAAAACACTGGACAAAAAGCCGGCTTTGCTAGTCATTTTCAGTAAAATCTGCTCAAAAATTTTAATCTTAATTTTAGGACAAAATCCTTTAAGCAAGCCTGCTGAAAATGGAGGAATATAAATAGCACATCATATGCGGCCAAATTAAAATGCCTTCATATTCGATAACAGAAAGTGTGGATGAAGTGTGGATATAGTTCTCAGGTAACAAGAGAGCCATAGTGTGTGTGTGTGTGTGTGTGTGTGTGTGTGTGTTTGTGTGTGTGTGTTGTAACCGGAACTTCTCTAAATCTGTTGGTATCACTGATTGATGTTCCTACTAATTTATGACAGTCTGATATGTAGTATCTAGGTCAGAGCCTCAGCTCGTTTTGCATTAAAAAGCCCCCCCACCATGTCTGTGTGTAAGAGTATGAACTCTCCTGTACCCAAGACCATTGATTAGTTTTGCATTCCTATTGAGGATGAGCAGTGGCGCAGCTGTTCAAGGTTTCAAATGATTACAATTTTAAAGTGTCAATAGGAGCAGATGCATGCTGCCTTAATCTCATATAAAGAAAGTCTTAGGCACCTGTGCAAACTGTTTAAAGCCATTTTTTATCTGTGTGTTATAAAGTGTCTTTCCGTCAGCAAAGTTAATATTAGAATAATTACAAAACAAACAAGAAAGCAGTAAAGAAGTATGAAGATTTGTTTTGTTTGTAAAAGAAGATGTGTGAGCTGATGAGGAGAACACAGGTTCGGTTCCAGATTCCTCCTCGGTTCCTCCAGCCGTTGTTTGGATGGTGAAACTCCATCAGCAGCTCCTGATTTAATTTAATGAAAGACTGATTGAGTCAAACCAGATTTCTGATGGAAACTACAGTAATACTGAACTTCCACAAGAACTCACTGATATACTGAACATAACCTCACTATTTACTGCAGAATATATTTGTGCTTATTCATTTTAGCTTCAGTTAGTATATTTAGTAATATTAATGTGACAAAAAACACTCACTGATTATTCTAACAGTATTTAATGTTATTTTTGCAGGCACCTAAGACTTTTGCCCATACATATATTTTCAAGTGCGAGTTTCTGATGGTGAGTCAGAGGAACAGCATGCTGTTGTAAGTTTTCTACTAATATATGATCTCCCGATCACTGTATGATGGTTTCCACTTTTTTTGGCCCCAAATGAAAGATTTTTAATAAGAAATATGGTGGACCCCATCTAATGCCTAACAGTTTGGGGGTTGGTTTTAGTACAAGGGCAGGCATTTGTCTTAAGTTTTGGGTTAAGGTTAACGTTAAGGCCAGAGTTAGGACTAGAGAAAGCTGAATAGAAGTCAAAGATATGATAAGCATCAATAGACTGCCTCTTTAAATCTTAACTAATATGCGATGCATTTATCTCAAACCACCCGTCACTGTCAGGATTATCAAATGTTTAGCGCAGCTCTTTGGCCTTCTGAAAAATGTATTAGCAAATGTACAACCAAATTACCTTCAAAGTATCTGAGATTAAACTCCAGGATGGTTTTGGCTTGGAGTCTGCAGAAGGCTGTCTCTTCAATGAGCTTCGGTAGAGTCCTTGAGAACTTTAATGAAGGGAAAGCTGGCAATGGAAAAGACCATGAAAGGCGGAGCGCTCAAGGACGTATAGTGTATAGATCTGATTTTGATGTATACTGTCAGTACTGATTCCGCTGCAGCTGTGGCCATAAATGACAGATAACCTTGAACTTGTCAGCACAGCCTTCTCTCCTCTGGGTACTTAACTCTCTTAAGTTTTTTTTTTAACAGGGGGGTGACGAATATTAGATTTAATACAGAGATGACTTGAAAAGTGTATTAGTGAGGCTGCAGTTCACTCAAGCATGTTTATTGAGTAAATTAATTGTCAATTGATGAATCAGCCCAAAGGAGCGCTGCGAATGTGAAAAACAAAATGCGTCTAGAATTTTTGCCTACTGTTTTCTCAGTTAAGTAAAAAAACAACTTTAGTATAAGAACTTTAGTACCATCTAGTTACTGTACAGATGTTTATACTCACTATCAAGGAAAAATGTATTTATATATAGTAATATTTCTTGTGAGGAGTTAACAGAACTTTGCTTGGTTTCGTGTGTCTATTTTAAGCTTGCCTATAATGAGAAAAATATACAATATAATCATAAATATGTAGATTAACTATACTTCTCTAGTGTGCAGCATCTGTTACCTGGTTTGATGTTCTAACTTCTCTAGATGAGCTGCGTGGGAGTTGTTGATTGACCAGTTTTTCAAAGCAAGCTTAAAATATCCCACTGATAGCACATTACATGATTAACTTTAGTGATTTAGAGTCATTTTAGCTTGTTGGAAAGACAATAAAGCGTTAACTGAATGTCCAGCTGTAGTTACCATTTTGATGAGGATGTCTTCATTTAACTCCATATTGCAATGAAAAACAAAATCAGACTAACAGTGGCATCATAAACAGACAGACAGACTTACAGAGAATACAATTACACTAAATTTACTCACACACACAAATTACAGTAAGGTTTTCGCAGGGGTTCCATTCCACCACCACCTGCATATATTGAAAAACTGCATTGTTGTATTTTGGTAATAAAATAATAGTGTAAACCCTAAATATGCCCCTAAATATGCTCCCAAACACTTGTATCTGTACTGTACAGTTTACACTGAACTCCTGCAGTGCTAGAATGTAAATACGGTAATTCATGCACTGGTGTTTTCTTTGGTATAAGCAGGTTAATATTGTAATAAATTACTTGAATTTACTGTAATAAAAATACAGGGCTTTAAAAATTACAAAATTAAAAACACAAAACACTCGAGATGCTCAAAAGGTGAAATTCTGGACTGCAGCGTCACAGGGCAGATGCGAGGAGAAATAATTAATGCTCTTGGATTGGCTACTTTCAAACATCCCGTCACTGAGTACAGCAATGTCCAGGCCACGCCCCTCGTCCTCGTGCTAGTCCGCGTAGTGCACAAGACCCGGACGTCACAGTCAGCTGTACTCAGAGGTACTGAAACCACAACTTATGATCCGTGTGAAAGTGTGGGGTTGCTATATGTATATATATATAGTGGATAATACAGAGGGGAGTCATGGCTAGCAGGGTGGAATGATGATACAGGGGTTTGTGGGTTTGATTGCAGGCTAGGGCAGCCAAGACCTTTTCTTTGTGGAAACCCACAAGGAGATGCAAGCTAGAATCAGCCCTCCTGTCAGTAACCTTGACCAAGGCAGGTCAAGAAGACCTGGAGTTGGTCCCTGCAGGCAGTGGTGTGCTCACTGGTGTTCGAATGTGTTAAATGTAGAAGCATCATTTCACTGCTCAGTGTGTGACAAAGTAATATTTCCCCCTGAATGACTTTCCGTTGTGTTGTCTGTCACAGCAGAGCTGAAGAAGTCTCTTGCTGAAATCGCTCCGCTGTCTGACCAGCAGCTTGTGAAGGGGAAGCAAGGTGTTCTTCACAGTGTTTGAAAGTTTGTGCAGCATCCACCCTTACAGTAGCAGCTCCTGTGTCTCCAGAGGATTCCCCAGCAGAGAGCCTAATCAGTGCATTCAGTTTGTTAGAGTTACTGGCTCGGATGCTGCCACCCCTGCAGACTGCAGCAAAGAATACTCCACCAGCAACAACAGACTGGAAGAAGATATCTACCTGCATTCTCTGGAGCTTCTCTCTTTTTAGTAGTACATGATGGATGGTGTTCAAAGCACAGGAGAAAATCAAAGAACATAATCCTCAATGACCACATAAGAAAGAGTTTGATTATTTGCATCATTGACACCAGGATCAGACCAGGACTTTCATAATGTAGAATGTGAGGGCAAATGGTCTAGATTCAGGTGACAAAATTCCTTATTTGTCACCTGGAGAATCACACACAGCTGTTCAGGACAGGCCTTCAGGACCTTGGGTTCTGACACTATCAGGGCATGCAGTCTTGTTCTCGTACAGGTTCTCCAGCTGCTTTCTCACCTAACACCAAGAAACAGGCAGGCAGGACAAGTGTGTAAGGGGAGTTGCCATATTACTTGGTGTGCTAGGTATTGGTGGGGCTTTGTTAAAGTCCATGCTGGGATGTAAGCTACTAGTGTGGAGCACTGGGGAGGTGTGAGAGGGAAAGATCTGTAGGCACATGGAGAATGTGGCAGGGCCATGTTCACTTCATTGGCTCTGTCCAGGTTTCCCACAGCTGGACTCACCTTGAATCCTGTGATCTACTTCATGTCAGACCACATGTTCCTCATGTCGTTTTGCTGGAAATTATTTTCCAGCTTCCTCCTGCCCTTACTGACACTCAGCTTCATCTTCAGCTCGCTTTACAAGCTCTTCAGTAGGTCTCACTTGAAACTTATCTAGTTATCTATCTCTATTTGTTCTGTTTGCAAATTGGAAGAGCTTCGAACACCGAACATCATGAGACAAAAAAAATCCATACATTTAATTCACATCAATTCAATCATTTCTGGCAGTGGCTCATGAAGAGATGGAGGTTAAATTCGTATGATCCTGTTCAGCTCCATGGCCTGCTCTCCGGCCTGAAAGACCACATAGTAATTAGCTGAAATGAGCTGATTAGTGAATTTATAGCATTGTCAAGCTCTCGTTTGAGTGTCGAGTGTACTGGTGGGGATGGTATTATCATAGAAATGAATGTACACTAATGTCATCTCTATGGTCCACACAGGACATTCCAGAGCTTTATTAGCTTCTGGATACCACCCCTTACAGTTCTTGTGATTACAGACTGTTGTTTGGACCGTAGGTGTAGGTCAGAAGCTCTAGGTTGTGGTCTGTCAAGGGCAATAGAAGTGTATTCATGTTGAACATTCCTATACAGGGAGTACAGTGATGGGACAGGTGACAATTTCACAAAATGTTGTCAGTGTCAAAGAAAGAGCAATCTCCAGAAATGAAATCTTTTGGGTGCTGGGTTTGTGATCTAACAGTGACTGATCCGATGTCGTCACACATTACGTCAGCAGCAGCAGATGGTGGAATGTAAACCACAGCAATAATGGCACATATGAACTCCCTCTGTAAATAAGTGGATGTAGAGTTCAATGTCCAGGCCACAGAGACACTCCTTCACTGTAACACATCTAGGATTGCACCATCTGTTATTCTCAAGCACAGCAATCCCCTCTCTCTGTCTCAGTCCCCACCCACTCTCTCTGAGCTCAGTGTGAAAGCCTGCAAAAGTGGTGTTAGAATCTGGGCACCCCCATAAAAATGCTTTCAGTCAACTGTGCAACATCATAATAAATTATTTTTATAAAACAATAAGTAACACTTTGCACACACATACACATCTGAGTTATTGAACAAAGATGGAGGAGTAATATGTAAATATGTAACATCAAATATTGACTTAAAATAATAAAACACTTACACATTCACACATCCTGAAACAGCTGATGTTCTCTTATTTACACACACACATACACACACACACCCACAGTGGGAACTGACCGAAACTGATCACTCAGAAACCTGACATGACCTTTTAAAGCACTGCCTTCACATGTTGGTTCCAGCAAATGCTGCTACCAGATCTTCCAAAGATATTCTGACCTCGTTTTCTATAGAGGTTTGTCCCAGCCCTGAAAGCCTTTCCTGGCTTTTGGTGGATCTTTGTTAAGTCTTTATAAGCTTTTGTCTACAGAAATCTCCCTCACCAGAGACAACTATGGTGGGAAGTCTTATGAGGGGATCTGGAGATTTGCCTGTTCTCATGAATGAGGGACAAATATTCTTGACTAAGCATCTAGTCATTTCATACAACACAATTGGAGTTATTGGTAGCTATTTCACTGTCCTTTCAGAAGGGGGCCCACTTGGTTCGACTTGTTTAAGGGCAGTGATGGTGCTCTATATGGTGCAATTATGAGAGGTTTGTAGTCATCATGTAGTTAATATGAGTGACCACTGGGGGTCCTTTTCCAAAATTGTTTTGTTGCAGTCCTAAGCAATTTGCATGGTTTGCTTCCCTTGACAAACGACAACTTTATCCTACGCTTGCTCCCAGAGTTGACTCGTTTTTGAGCTTTCAGTCAGTTGTTCTTGACCTTTTGCTGAAGGCGCAAATATGAACCTATAGGTAAACTTCTGAAAACTATGGGTGCACCAATCTTATACTCAGTATCAGCATTAGTCCAATACAGGCGAGATGTGTCTGTACATGAGTAACAGCGATGAGCAGCGAGGTTTTCCCCGAATGGCCGTCTATTTCCCGTTAAAACGTTTAACGGGACGTTTAAGGGAGTGGGAATAAAGTACTGGATCAGTATTACTTAAGCAACTCAAGGTTGCTTTATCATGAAAACATGACATCAAGACCTCCCCACTGAAAACTATCTGTTGAATGTTTTTATAATGGAATAATTATTTAAGTTATACACTCATTATTTCAGGAGGCTGTGTGATCCTGTGTATTGTTGCAGAAACATTATGAAGTTAGTGATGTAAAAAATTGAAACAGCTGTCATATTCGTAGAGCGAATGGCACTCACACAAGAATACAATTCATGTTCCGCTTTCTTGTTGTTTAACAGACGGCTTTTGTAATGATTTATCTTCATGGTTCAGACTGGCTCTATATGAAAGGCCCTCCAGCTATTCAAACAGCGATTTTAATTATATGACTCCGTAGCATGATTTACACTCTGATGCTGTTTGCACATCTTGTCCTTTAAAACTCAGAACCTCTATCTTTGAGGAACACCTTGAGGAACTGCCTTTGAAATGAAAAAGAGAGTTTTCTGAAGAGAATCAGTCTCTAGGCGTTATTAAACAGTACATATTCAGAAGAATTACGACAGGCTGAACTGAATTAGTGCTTCATTAGTGCATCATGTGGACATGTGGTTAATGGTATAAAAATGATTGTTAATCCATTGTTTGCAGTAAGTTGTCATCATGTCACAGTTCTCACCATGGTCATCAGCACGTCATCTTCATGGTCAGTAATGTTACGATTACCATGGCTGTTTTACAAATCCGACATGTCTTCATCTGCAGTTGTTTTTCCCCCCGTTTTCTTTTCTAATTAACCAATTTAACGACTATCTAAAAGATAAGATAGGTTTCGGACCCCAGACACTTAAAACCAATGACTTAGAAACCATCCAACATGAATCTTTTCCAAAAGTTTTCTCACAATAAAAGTCTTGTTAGCGAAGGCATGCTACATGCTTTAACACTGCACAGCATCTGGTTTTAATGAATCATTACTCTCACTGAAGAAGGCAATTAATCACTACTTATACAGATAACATTACTTAATGAAGTAAAGTGACACAAGAACTCGAAAAAAGAAAACAACTTTTAGGTTAATTTCCCCAAGGCTGTCACCTCTCGCTTCCTCATTTCAGTTCTTATTTCTAATAAACCTGAGGACTGCGGGGTTACGGCAAGCCGTGCACTCATAACGCCTCTTATTCATTAAGCTTCGGTGAGAATTCAATAAAAAGAGTTATTAAAATGCTCCCCCCTCATGCTGCTGATGGTGCTACGTAATGAAGCTGAGGGTCAAACTGCGGTACATTCTCTGTCTAATATAGCTGGTAATTGGAGCTAATTATCACAGATCATTTAATCTCTATCACTGCTGAAATCCTTTTAAAGATCAATGAAAAAACCGATATTAATTCCAAATTGCTCAGACCAATAGCTGGACTGGGAGGGGAGAACTTTTTGACTTGGAGTTCTGGGTGGAAACTTGGAAGAAATTTGGAAGAAGTTATAACAGTTGTCATACATTGATGCTGACTCTCTATTGGGAAGATCTCAGGTCTTGCGGGTTGCTGAGTTTATATTGTGTCTTTCTCAGGCCAAATATTAAAATGTCAGCTTCATTTGTTCTTTGTTAACACACTACTACCCTTTAAACATCAGATCTCACAAAATAGTGAGCCTGCATCAATGTATAACTTCTTCATAACTGCTTATTAATCATTTATAAACTTTATTATAAATATACAGCCTAATTAACAACCTGATTATAAAGCCCTTATAACGGGAGTCATATTGTAACATGGTATCCAACTATGCCTCATATGCTCCTGCCCGTTCTTACATTCGTCTAGTGCTGGCTTGCTTAAAGACCCTACATTTCAACAGATGGCATCTATTAGTGCTGTGGTTCTCTGTGGCTCTACTTCAGAAGATTCACAATGCGTCCTCTCTTGCTTCTTTCAAAATGCAAAAATAATTTTTAAAAATAATCTTTTCTCTCAGTGCTGTGCCTCTTCTCCTAACTCTTGATTCTGCTCGGTTTGTTCTTTCCTCCTGGAATATGTGTTGTGATGTGCCCTGTTTAATATTTACCATGTTTGTCTACTACTGTCTGTTAGACACTGTTTCTTGATCTATGTCAGAACTATTTATAAATTCCCCATTATTATTCCCCACCAAACCACAGTTTAAACATCCTTTTCTTGTATTGATAAATCAGACTATTGCAATCCCTCCCATTTCTGTGTTTTAAGGATTACCTGTATGTTCTGGAAGGACAAATCAGACAGATTTTTTAAATAGGTGACTTCTGGTGATTTGCTGCCACATTTAAATGTGACTTTCCTGTTGATTGTGCAGCTCTAAACTGTACTTTTCGGGGTATAAATGCTATTACTGGGGTGATATCTATAATTACCTCTAAGGGATATGATTGCATCATCCTCTTCTGAGATTTACGGATGCCTCACTTATGATGTTGTTGTGGCACTGGGCCTGATTTGGATTGTCTTTCAGTTTCTCTGAATAAGAGTGTTGAGTGTTAAAGGCAGATGCTTCAATCAGTTCAGACATCACAATGGCCCATTTTAGGAGCATCAAGCCCAGTCTTATGTTTAGAAAAGGCTTCTTTACGCTGATTCAGTTATACATACTAATGACCAGACGCAACCCTCTCAACACTCAGACAGACAGGACCCTTTCGGCAGCTTACTATTAAAAGGCAGGCCGGATCAGTCCCCAGTGTCTGAGCACAAAAAGCCCAGTCTTGTTTTCTATTTAGCATGAAGACGCAATGCTGGAGCAAAAACCATGCATTCCAAGGAATTTATTGACATTTCTTATCCCAATATTTTTGTTGTTTTAGAGCTAAAATACAACACTGGGGAGTGCAAAGCATAAATCTTGATGGCAGAGGGAAAAATCAGCAGCTGTGATGAATGGAGGAGCAGCAGAGAAATTAGATACTTACAGATTTTATCCATCTTTGATTGCAAGAACAGACAGTGCAATCCTCTTGTGGCTCTGACTATTCTACATGACTTAAAAGGTGTATGTCAGGAGGAAACAAAGGCACTGGAAAGGTATTTTCAGCGAGGATGTTCTGCAGGAAAGGAGCTTTCTGAATGCCTAGCACCAGAGATATGCAAAGATAATGGAACGTCTTTAATGGATTGTTGGCCAAGACTTTTACTTGACCCCTGCTGCACAATATTGACAAAACCATACCAGCTGTCATATGCTGTCATATGACCGATTATGTCCATTAATATAAAAGTGTTGTTACCATTAGTGGTGATTGCCATTTCAGATGCTATAAATTTTAGTGTAATTATAGTCACACGGTATTTGAACACTGGTAATGCTTCCATGACACAGATCCACTTTTTCCCAGTCATGAGATTCTGAGAACATGCAAAATTCAGACAAACGGGGGAAAAGGAGTCTGTACTGTCCAACTTTAAATGACAGAAGAAAAACAAGAAAAAAGAAAAACAAACAGAAAAGCATACAGTCAGTAATGAGTTCACATTAGAATCAACAAGAAAGCAGTTAAAAGTATCAAGATTAGTTCTGTGTGCAAAAGTAGTTGATAGTGTGTGAGCTGGTGAGGAGAACACAGGTTTAGTTCCAGATTCCTCCTCGGTTCCTCCAGCCGTTGTTTGGATTGTGAAACTTTTAAATCAGCTCCTGATTTAATTTAATGAAGGACTGATCGAGTCGAACCAGGTTTCTGATGAAACTACAGTAATAGTGAACTTCCACAAGGAACACACCGATATACTGAACATAACATCACTATTTACTGCAGTTATTTGTATGAATTCTATTTAGATTTTTAGAGGTATATTTAGATTTAGATTATTTTTAGATATATATTTACCCATATTAATGTAAACAAAGTTTGCTCATCTAAACAGTTCATAAATATCATTTTCACAGGTGCCTAAGACTTTTGCACAGTACTGTGCCTTGGAGGTGATCATTATATTATAAAAAGAACAATTTTTCAACTGAACTGAAGGACTTGTCTGAAATTGACGCAATAGATATAAGTAACTATATTGTCCTCCAGATATCCTCAAGATAACAAATAAAAGCAGACAAAAATTTAGAGACATAACTTTTGTTATTAGAAGTTGGGTCCATGACCTCAGTACCAAGGTGCTCCACAATGATTGTTATTTGTAAGGAGTTTTTCTTTATTGTCCTGCTATGGTGTCTCTTAACATTAATGGTATGGTTATTTACCTTAACCGCTCTCTCCCAGTGAAACACCACTGAAGATGCATATCATTGCCAAATAAGACAGGTGAGTCATTGCAGCTCATTGCATTGACATGGCAAGGGAAGTCATTATTACTTGAAGCACTAAGGTAGCATAAAGAGATCCAAATAATCTAAGTGGTTGCTGCATATAGGAACATCGGACTCATCCTCCTGACTACAAAAAACTCATTTTTGCTGGATTTCTTATACCTCCCCCTTAGGAACCACTCTTGGAACTCTCGCTTTTTAAGCCTGATCACCATAAATGATGCAAACCATGAGCATTTTGAGAGCTTGTGATGGTGCTTCCAATGTAGAACATAACTCCATAAAAACCTCCATCCACCAAAGCATCTTTCAGAAAGAACTGACTCTTACAGAGATCACTGGTACATTAAAGTTACTTACAATGACATGGACGTTTGTGTTATGTGTGTTTTTTCAGTCATAATTTATTTACATATTTCTGGGTCCTGCGTAAAATGGTCTGTTGGACCATTTCCTACATTCAAAACTGTTGCTCAAAAAGAATTAATCCTTGGAATTTAGAGTGTAAAATCTGGTTTAAACAAATATAAAACAGTCTAAAAGTGATGTTTGTTCTTCTACATGCTTGTCGTTGTCTGCTCTTTCTCTCGGCCGCTCTCCGGGCCCCCCACCCTCTTGTGGATTTCCACTCCCACTTGTGGGCGGAGACCATCCTGAAAGTTCTGCTGCTCATTAAAAATTAATACTTCCGCAAAGTAAGAACATTCTAGTGTTCTGAAAAGAAGCAAAAAATGAGTTGGACAGCTCTGAATCGTGGAGGACACTCTATGGGCTTTCTGACAGCTGCAGTCAGGTACGACACACCAGTGTCTGGGTTTGTGGGCGGTTGTTGGAGCTCACTGGGTTCTGGTCATAGAGACAAGCTTTCAGAGCGAGCTCCGGCCTGCTGAGTCACACAGGGGCCTCTGGAGCGAGGAGAGGTTATTGGAGCGGAGAGAAACAAGTCATATTTCACACACTGCTTACAATGATTGTACAGAGCCCACACAGTTATGACTTCGCTGGATGGGTCAGAAAGCATGAACACCGGGGGGACATGCAAAAACTAACAGGCAGTGTGATTCTGATCTGGACACCCTGGCACCCTGACTTGGCCGCTGTTGAGAGCAGCCCCAAACTTCATTTGATGAAATTTTCATTAAACACACACACACACACACACACACACATACAACCTGCAATCCAGAAGAGATGCTTCTTTCTTCAAAAGTAGTATTTTAAGCAGATCTTCTTCTCTTTACAGAAGGCAATAGAAGCCTATCACCCTTAACAAAGATGTTCAGTTACTGCAAAATTAAAGCAGTTATTCAGCAAATGCTCAGTATGAAGATGATGAATAAAAATGCATAGTAAAGGGAAAAATGAAGTTCAATTAATATCCTCTCTGCCTCACTACAATCACTTATTTTAAGAAACACATTAAAATGAGATTTAATTAATACCTGCAAAAATGTGAAAAACTAGATATAGATATAACTGTCTTTAAATATGTATGTGTCTTTAAATAACACACACACATACATAATACCCAGCAAAAGCCTTGAACCACCCCTCATTTCTTCATTTTTTGCTTCCAAAGACTCCAGACTTTCTTGTATTTTTAATGTAGCCTTGAGGAACAGTTCTCCAGGCTTCCTGAAGGACTTTCAAAGACTCTTTCCAGTTCAGTCCCTGAACCTGAGCAGTTTCAGAGGAATGTTTCTGTTGGTTAAGACACACAGTGACCTATGAATCATTCAAGCAGAACAAAGAGCATCTAACTGAAGTCCTGAACCAGTGAAGAACCAGGAGCAGATATTTCCAGATGATCAGGCGGTGATCAGTATACTGGTGGTGCTGAATACTGAGTGGGTGGAGCTCCTTTATCTAGGCTACTTTGCAGACTGTAAACATTGTTTACCATTTATTTAATTTAATCTAAATACGTTAAAAGATAGTAGTTTGACAGTGTAAAATAGTATTTTTGCACAGTGCTGTATATTATACCAACATTATATAAATGGCCCTATTATATTGCTTCAGTGGGCTTGTTGACTTTATTACACAGACAGTAATAAGACAGCTTATATTTTTTAAATTAAATGTTAGCTTGGACACATTTGCTGGCATTAAAATCCGTGATCCCACTCTAAGACCAGTGAGGCCTAACACAAGGTCTCATAGCACCATTCCATGATACATTACACACCTCCAGGCTTATTTAGAGACAGGGGCGATGGGCTGCAGTGGGCCTTTTGCTTCATATGCTATGAAGAGTGCTTTTCCTCCGTCTCCTCCTCCTCAGCAGTAAAGGCAGATGGGGGGTGGTGCTGTGGTCAGGGGCCTTGCGCCGCTCCCTCTCTCTCTCTCTCGCTGACCTTTCTGGGGCCAATTAGGCCAGAGCTGTTAGCCGGCATGTTATTCTGGGCTGCCTGGTGCAGGGTCTGCAGTGACACTTTAGAACAGCTCCTGTTTTGCTTGCTTTGTACTTTTTTTTTTTTTTTTAACAAGCTCTCAAATCTGGCAAACCTCAAAGGAGTTCTGGAAAGACGGGAGCTCAGAGAAGAAGAAGGACCATATATGTGAAAAGAAATTAACGGAATTGAAGTAGGAAGGAAGGAAGGAAGGAAGGAAGGAAGAAATGGAAAAAACGAAGAGAATAAAATTACTTAATGGTAGTATATGAGCTGTGTGAAATCCAGTGTTGGATATAAACCAATATTCTGTGGAATTTCTGAAATTTTTCCAAAGAAATTCCCCAATTCTTTCCGAGAAAAGAACAAAAGAAAGAAAGATTACAGTCTGAACTGTAAAAGAGCCAGTATTTTGTTTTGGAATTTAAAAGGATAAAAGATTTTCATCCTCATAAAGTATCTGCTTTCTGGATGTGTGTGTGTGTGTGTGTGTGTGTGTGTGTGTGTGTGTGAGAGGGTGAGGGGCTCCAGTGACAGGATGAGAAATCTCTCTGGGGTTTTGGTCTGGCTGAGTTTAGATTACACAAACCACACACACACACACACACACACACACACACACACACACACACACACACACACACACACACACACACACAC
>JBBPDB010132547.1:0-16203 GCA_037974465.1 Brachypetersius altus
GTGGCCAATTAGCATATCTTCTAAACATTTAGAGCTCAACATTTACAGCTCAAACATCCCACATTTAGAGTCACCGTTTGTAAACACTGCCACTCAAATATTTGAGACTTGACTTGAAAATGACTTGTGAACATCTCTGATATATTTTGATGTTTTGATGCTTGATATTGTGTCTAAGAATCTTCTAGCGTTGTGTCCAAAACCTCTCTTAATGGTTTTATATCCAGATATGAAGTGGTTTTGTTTGTGAAATGTCTGTTTTAGGAATTAATAGACGACCCACCAAAGATCCAGCCAACAGTGAGTGACTGGAATATCGCCAGGAACAGGAGGCATGCTCCGCTACAGGCATAGTAATCAATCAGCTGAAACCAGTACATCCCTCCCTGTGGGACACAAAGGAAGACATTGTCTGAAAGAAAGGTCCTAGAATTTAGGGACATGATGTAGAACTCTAGCTGCTCATTAAGAACCAATTTATTATTCTCATTCTGACACACTACTCACCAATTTAAAGTACACATTTTCTTTCATATTTCTCTCACCTCTGTGACCATGATGAGTTGTCTCAAGAAGCAGAAGATGCAAAAAAGGAGAAGAAAGAATTCTCTGCGTCTGGGCCCACGCAGCACTTGGGGAAACACGTCGGTCACTGATGTAATGATCCCTTCCACAGCAACAAACTGGCGAAACAAAAACAGTAGAAGAACCTCAGCCAGAAATCCAGATATTGTGTACATTAATCCCCCGCTTTTCAGGGGGTTATGTTCCAAGAGCACCCATGTATAGTGAAAAACTGCTTTGTGATTTGGTAAAAAAAAAACATCCCTTAAAAATACTTATTTTTTTAGTGTAAACCCTAAATATGCCCCCAAATATTCTCCCAGAACACTTTGATTTCGTGTTAAACTCAGAGTAATGCATTACCCTTAAAGAAAATGTAAAGGTAAATAAATAATCAGAATAAGAAACTCTACTGCATAAAAACCATTAGCATTAGCATTTACATTAGCAGCGTGCGGTGAACGAAAACAAACACTTGTACACAAAAGAATGGTTGAAATAACTCTCTCTACCCACACGCTTAGACAGGGCACAGCTTACTAACACTAAATAAACTGAGATAACTGTTAAAAATACCACCGCTGGACAGAGAAAAAATCTGTGTTAGACTGAATTTGCGAATGATGATCCGCGTAAAACTGAGGGATTACTGTATATGTATGTGGGTGTGTGTGTGTGTGTGTGTTTATGCACCTGTGTATCCACACACAAGAGAATGACCATGATGAAGAAGCACACGGCCCACAGCTGAGGCAGAGGGATCATAGCCACCGCCTGTGGATAAGCTATAAAGGCTAGACCAGGTCCTGGGAGAAACCAAAAGAATAGAGTGATGAGAGCAGTAAGAGTCATATGAGTGAAAAGTAGCTCCTTCTTTGTTCATCTGTGTTTATTATTTTGCCGCCAAACACTAAATGCCACAGTACCTGATTCTGCCACCTCCTCTATGGGTTTGCCATGTTCATGAGCCATGAAGCCCAGAACTGAGAACACAGCAAAACCCGCGACCACACTGGTACTACTGTTCAGCAGACACAGCAGAAAACAATCCCTAAAGAAAGACATAAGCTCAGTGGTGTAAGCTAAAAACTGTGACAAACACCTGATTGTTTGATGGCTGAATTCCCTCAGAATTGAAGAGCAAATTTCCAAAACTCACTGATTTTATAGGTAACACTACTGTTGGCATATTTTCTACATTACCTCTGTATGTGCAATAATATTTAAGTGAAAGTGATCATACCACTGCACACAGTGTGAATAGCATGAAATTCAACCTCTGCATTTAACCCATTCACCAAGTGAAGCAGAGAACAGCCGTGTGGGGATGGTACCATGCTCAGGGTACCTCAGAGGTGCCTAGCAGTCTTAGGAATCGAACCTGGACTTTCTGATTGCAGGGCGAATGCCCTAACCACTAGGCTACTAACTGCCCCCGACCAAAATTCACTCACCCCTTGCATAATACACAGTACAAGATTAGATTAATTTCCAAACTCACTCAGTCCACGGTCACACAGTCACCAGTACTACTTACTAACCCAGGCAGTAGATCATAAACAAAATCATTGACTCTATGCTGTGTCTTGTAGTCGGACATAAATACTAAACTTGTTCATAATATTGTGACATTGAATATCGATTGTCTCGATTGACTGTTGTCATGGTTCGGCCAGTGGCCGGTTAGAGCCACTGCTCTTTTGTTGTTTTTCTGGTGCTTTTATTTTGATATTCTTGTCTTGTGTCACGTGTTTTTGGTTCATCACCTGTCTGTGTTTTGCCCCTGATTTCTCAGTGTATTTAAGCCTGTTTCCGTTTGTTATTCCTTATGTGTCCATCACCTCACCTACCCTATTGTTTCCTAGTCCTGATTATTCTGCATTGCATGGCCCCCGTGCCTATTTTCTTTTGTTCTGTTTTGTTTCTTTAAATAAACACATATCTGCATGGATCCTTGGTCTGCGCTCTGGTCCATGCCCCGAGGTAGCTCCGGGTTAGGGTTTAGCCGCCCCACCCATGACAACTATTATATTTTTTTAAACAATTTTTTCCAAACTAAAACATGCAGGAGTTTAGAAACAGACAGTGAAATTTCAATTAAAAATATTATTTCCTGTAAGAATTGCTTTCCAGTAGGAAAAACAAGTAAAATGGGATTTTCCAAAAATTTTTTTAGATTTCCTCTGTAAAAACAACTTTTTGTATTTAGAAAAAGTATTTGTGGAAGGAGTTACCTGTAGCAGTTGTTGGTGTATGTATTGTAGCTGCCCAACACAGTCAGCATGCCCACACATGTACTGTAGGAGAAGAACACTTGAGCACCGGCTTCCATCCACACCTACACAAACATCACAGAATAATTCACAGAGGTAGATGTTGCAAGGTGCAATCAGTAAAATGGAAGCATTTGTTATTTTTCTTTCATAAAACATAATAAGACAAAAAACAAACACGTTAAAAACCTTTGACAAAAACTTTTTTTGATATAAATTCTTTTTCCCGCTCCTCACAGCTAAGTTTTGGGTCCCTGGGTTTTTTCATTTCAGAATGTGTTTGAAGAATGTCCAAGTAAGCTTCTCATTGATGCCATAAGGTCCAGCTATTGCTCAGAATGGTTAAGTATAGGAATTTGAAACAGGAACACATGCCTGACTTTTCAAAAACTCTGATGATGAAAAATTCAATGTTACATTAAATGTTTTCTATGGTACCCCCATTCATAGAATCAACACTTTACAGCATAGCACTGAATGTTTACATTTGTAAATACATAACACACTCTCTCTATATATAAATATGATAACAATACAATTTCCAATCCGGACTCTTGACATGTTCTTTGTGACTGGTTGTAAGCCAGAAGGGCCACTAACCAGTCCATATAGCATCACTATACACATTTACCTTGAAAGGCAGCTTTTGCTCATCTCCCTTCCAACTATAAATTGAAGGGTGGATAATCTGAAGATTCCCTGAGCTGATCAATAGCCTACAGCCCTGGGGTAGTGAGTAATGAAATAACTGAAATAACTCTGTAATCCATGTTATATACCTCCTTTATGTTTGCCTAAAAAGGTAGAGATGGGCAAAGTCTAGGGCACTTATTATAGATTCCCTTGAATGCAATCCTTCTTTGCACGAATAGGATTTGATTTTGTTCTGCGGGGGGCCTTCTGCAAGTAGTTTGGTTATGCTATACATGTGCCATAGCATTAGGTGGTTTTATCTTTGAGCTTTCAATGAGATTCTGCGACAGGTGCTCAGTATAAAATGCCAGGATTTCTGATCCTGAGCATCTTCTGGTGGACTGCTCTGAGAGTGAGAAGAGGAGGGTCTGGGACTCTGTGAATGGCTGGAACTACTGGTTATTTTATTCTAACACCTTTTGCTATTCATTTTTCTCATTCACCTCATTTTCTTCACTCCTAATGTTATTGCTGATCCTCCATTCATGTGATACTACCTTAGCATGGCCTTAGCATGGGCCTACAAAGTTTGTGAAACTATTCAGATGTATTGCATCAAGCAAATAAAATTCCTATTAGTAAAATCCAAAAATCACATTTATCGAAACAGTGATTTAGATATGCATGCAAGAGAGTTTGGCTTGAGCTCTATGTCTGGGGGCAGTCAACAGAATGCAGCACCTGTGGATCCAACAGTCGCTCAGGGTCTGGATAAAGGTAGAACACAACTCCCTGCAAAGCTCCAGGCAGAGTCAACCCTCGAATCAGCAACACTAGCAGCATCACATAAGGGAATGTTGCTGTGAAATACACCACCTGAGAAAAAGGAATAGTGTATTTAATAGCAAGCATAGTCACCACACACACACACACACACACACACACCTTGCCAGTGGACTTGACCCCTTTCCAAATGCAAAAATAACAAATGATCCAGACTATAGCCAGACACAGGAGAATCTCCCAATGGACCTTGCCCACCTCTTCAATGCCACTAGAGATAGACAAGACTCTACGCCTGACAAGGGAGAGAATGTGTATTAATGTGTAGCTCAGAGTAAATGACCATAAACATTTTTGACCACGTAGTAAAACCAATATGCTTGTACAAGGAGCTGTCAGAGCTATTACAGTTCTGGCCCAGTAATGAAAGGTCCAAATCTCTAGTTTTAGATTAAATACCATTACCTTGTTGGTAGTATGGCTGTATTTAAGATATTAACCCAAATAATATGTGGTCATACAGTGATTCTTTTATATTGCTAGATGGGGTAGATGGTTGATTGGCAAACTGTTGCAAGCAAAACACCTTCAAAGTACACCCATTTGGTAAATGCAAGAAATCTCAAAAGAAATCTCTTTTCTTACTGCACCTTTTGAACCCTCTCTCACAATTGTGTACCATTAATTGGTAATCCTGTGCATCATTTGCACCCTTAATAAAAGAAAAGATTAATTCAGGTGTAGCGTGACTGCAGTTTGTGGTATAATTGTGTTCCTGCCCTCGTACTTTTTATCTGCAACTTGTCAGCCACTTTCTACCCTGACTGTGAACATATAAAGTGTTCCTGCATATGTCTACTAATCTGACAGATTTCCACAACTAGGCCACTTACTCCCAGAATTCAGTGGCAGCTGACGTTGAGTTTGTTCGCTGTGTCCAGTTAAGAGACAGGTTCTTCCCGACAATACTGCAGTCATCTGAAGAAAGGTTAAATCATGCATTAAAGCACCTTATCATCCAAACCATCATCCACTGTAGGGAGTCCAGTAGAACTCTGGCCCCGTTACATACCTGTGTTCCAGGTGTTGTCACAGCTGGCCCAGGGCAGCTGGGAGCTGAAGGAGTTGGCCAGGTAGAACAGGGCCCAGGCCAGGATCATCATGTAACACATTCCGTAGAGTTGAATCAACTGACCTGCATAGCCAATACCTGACAGAGGCCATACAAACAGGTCCAGCACTTATTGTTTATGCCTCTCCTCAGTACAGACATAATTTGACCTTCAATGACCAAAAATAAATCAGTTGGACTGTCCAGCATTTTTATTCTGGCTTTTGTTGGTTTAGCCAAACATGGATGACAATCTCACAGACATACCAAACGCGAATATACATCTAGATAAGACTAAATACGTCTTAGTCTTACAAGTGCACGTTTGCACTTTTACAGAAAAAAGTGGACAGGACAAAATTAGAAAGTTAATAGTAGCAAAAACAATAGAATTAAAGCTAATAACAATATAAAACTTACACTCTACAGATAATACAATAATATGAATATAGACATATGTGTATGTAAATATGTATGTTGTGTATATACCTATATAAACCTATATGTATCTGTATATGTTGCCTAAACATGCCTTTGAGGAAAACTAGCATTCCTCAAAGCAAACTGTATTAAGTGAAATGAGTTACAATGTGATAGGATAGTGGGATAGTAGCTGAGTAAAATTTCATGTTGTGCACCAAAATGTTAGAGGCTTTTTATATTGAAATGTGAACAACCTTCTTGCATTTTGCAGTCCTGTTTTTGTAATGACAGAAAATGGATCCCCCTGACACAAATATGTAAATTCTGATAGTACACTTTCATTTACATTTGCAGCATTTCACCGATGCTATAATGTGACATCTGTGCTTTGTAATCCACAAGAAAACAAAACACATTATTTGTGTTATGAAAGTGCAATACCTGCCCTTTTTAATGGCCTATCATTTTTATACAGGTAAAAAAATGGCACTTATATGCAATTGCTTGATAGAGACATCGTATGGAGAAGCTAGGTTTTGCCATCTATGTGTATATGCACACACACACACACACACAAATCTCTTTCTCTTTCTGAAGATTATTTTACAACACACAGTAGAGGTGTGGCAGCTTTATACTGGTATGTATTCTGGTTTTACTGGACATTTCGGACTGCATGAGTATAACAGTTTACCATCTTTGTCACAGTTTAGCCCACTTTATGAGGAAGAATCTTAGGAATCTTAAGGGACATGAACATGTTATTTGAATGACCTTAGAGTTTTGTCATAGAAAGAAGCAGAGGTGGTTTTTAGTGGTTGATAGAGGATAAATATATAAAATATAAACATACACATACTTTGAGTTTTGTTGCAACACAAAACATCGACCACCGAGGTGCCATGGAAGCAGACAAACCAGCTACACTTAATTACAACATCATGTGCTTTGGATACATTTGTTCATGTGTTTTCCCACCATCGTCCCACACCCACCACTTGTTATACTCAGTTTGGAAGATTGTACCTGTCATGCAAAGTTTGTGTGTGCTTAACTATATTATATATACTAATTATATATTTTAGGAAGTGTATTTTATAGCATATCTGTTAAAATACTAAAACCCACCAATTGGATACCCCCCAGCCTGAATACTTCATGATTTGGCGGGCTTTACCAAAAGACCAAGGGAAAAGGACAAAAAGGCAAGTTTCTCTTTAATATAAAAAAAAAATTCTAATAAAACCAAAAAAATCACCATATGATAAGCAACTAGAAACCCCCAACCCTCATCGCTTCCTGGAAACCAGAGTAAGATATTAAGCAGAAAACAATAACCAGTGTTTACAGAAAAAACAGTCAAAACCTTGTTCATTTGTGTTGTCCTAGTTGAGTCAGGAATGCGTCCTCACTTAATATGCCTGAGGCACTGAGTCTAACTAGAACATGTAAAATGAAGACTGAGAGGGTCTAACGGATTTAGCTGATTTGTAAAGGCTAAGAAATAGCTCTAGAAATTGATAGAAATTTGATAAAAACACTGAATCAGTGATACTTAACAAGATTTATATTTGCATGAACATGAGATGCATATCAGAAAACACAGAAATCCAGCTAAAATAACTATGTAAATATATTTGGCTAAACAAATATTTTAAGATTCATGACCTCCACATTATCACTGCTGTCAGTAAATTAGGCCCATCTGTTACGTGGATGCGGAGAATCCATTTTTTAAAATGCAAAAGTTAAAAAATCGAATAAGAACTAAATTCAAATCAATCTCTTTGACTTTGTAAGTGTTCGACTGAAGTGAAGTTTCCATTTACGTGTCATTTTGTCTGAATCATTAGTTCATAGGTGGTGCAGTGTCACTGACCTTCTGCCAGTGGGCAGATGCGACGCCAACATGTGATGCCACCCTCTTGTGTGTATTGTCCCATTGCCATTTCCAGAAGGAACAAGGGTATTCCACATGTCACCACAAACACCAGGTAGGGCACCAGAAACACTCCTGAAAACACACCAAAATACAGCAAATGACAAGAACAAGTGAACATAGCTGAGTGATTGTGAACCAGGCAGTCCGCCAAGAACACCTCAGAGAACTCTCCAATGATATAACAAATATACACACACACAAATTAATCACCAGAATATCAAGAGCAAGATCTCCCAAAGTGAAAATAACATAGTAGTAACACAAGCTCTTACCCCCTCCATTCCTGTAGCACAGGTAGGGGAACCTCCACACGTTGCCCATGCCTACTATGTTCCCAGCCACGGCCAGGAGGAACTCAGTTTTACTTCTCCAGTGACCCCTCTCCTCTATTTTTCCATCCATCTCTTCTGCTCTAACAAACAAGCGTCTGCTTTACCTGACCTTTAACAGCTTGATCTTCCAGAGGACACCTTCTCTCTTCTCCAGTCTCAGCTTCCTTCTGAACCTTTAGTATATACTGTAAATAATGGTACAGCACAGCAGTTGTGTTGAGATTTAAACTTTTTATAGAAGCCCTGTGTGGGATTGGTCCACTCCACCTCCGTCTTTGCTCCACCCACTCATAACACTTGTAGGTCATCCCTAGACTGGTTATTTCTGACATATGGTTCACTATCATTGGTGTAGTGCAGCAAATGACAACATGATCAGTGAAGCAGAAAGTTTTTATTTGAGAAAAAATGAGAAAAAAGGAATGTATGTAGTCTGGACATGTACAACATGGTTAAATCTTCGGCTGGGGTGAGGTTTTATTTTGGGCTGGGCGATTAATCGAAAAGTAATCGAAATCGACATTCAGAACCTATAATCGATCAAATTTTTCCAGGTCGATTATTTCGATTACTTTCCCTTTAAAAACACTACCGCGTGTGGAGTCACGTGACCCCGCTCCGTTATGTTACATTATTCCGCCGACATGTCGAGCATGAAGAGCTTAAACACTGAGACAACTGAGCAACTTGTCAGGGAAATATGAGGACAAAAAATACAAAATAAATAAAATAATCGTTCATTAATCACAATCGAGTTAACATTTTCAATTAATCGAGATTTTGATTTTAGGCCAAATCGCCCAGCCCTAGTTTTTTTACTTCTGTGTGAAGGATGAAAACAGAATTCACAATCAGTTTTTACATGGCATGGTAGCACAGTGGCTACCTGAAGGTACGGCTGGCTGAGGGTAATTTATGTGTGGAGTTTGCGGAGCATGTTCATGTAGGGATAATATATCAGCATGTCTTCAGGATTTGCATTGTGTTCAAATCTTAGAACTGCTAGTGGCCCTACTGAGGTACCCTTGATCAAGGTACCACCCCCACACACTGCTCGCAGAAAATGCAAAACTCACTTTAGCAAAACTCACTTTAGTTATAAAATGTTTATGGGCTACAAAAAGGTCTATGGGTTCATGAAGTTCTTTTCAAATTTTGCCATTTAAGGGCTCTGTCTCTTTTATGCAAATGAGCTGTTTCTGGCCACACCCCACTCATCCCATGCTAATGAAATGAAACGACCAAGCTAGTTCATACTCAACTGTGACAGAAACACAAAAGTCATTATTAGAAAGTACTAACATCTCCTTCATCTGCTGACTCACGGACAGCAGGTCCAGATCCTCCACGAGGCTGAAGTTAGCTCCTTATTCATAGCCCCTTTTTCCAATTCTCCCTTCTACCTTAAATAGCAGTATTTAAGGTGGAGCAACATGGCCATCGATAATAAAATGGAGCCATACAGTTCTTTGGTTTTCTTTGTCTGGGAGAATGTGCAGGATTTGTGCTGTTCTTTACAGGAACAACACAACTCTTCATGTGTGACTCGCCTCTGCCCATATCCGTAGCGCTCAGCAGACAAAAATGGCAGATCTTCAACTAATCTAGTGGGTGGGGGCAAATTGGCCCAGTATTACGCCACAATGGGCTCACCGTCCAAGCGGCACCGACGATTCCTGACATCAAAATCTTCCTATTGATTCACAGAAAACCGATGTTGGAGTGTTTCTAGGAACAGTATAGACCCAAATGGAAACACAAAAGGATGCAAAAAAGGAGTTTTGCATAATATGTCCCCTTTAAATGCAGAGAAACAATTTTGTGCTGTTCACACTGTGTGCTGTGGTGTGACAAATGGACACCTTACATTCATCTAAATAGACATATTCTCCTTACCAGTGTCAAATAATGACTTTTTGACAGTTTAGTCCATTTTCACACACTCAATGGCACCTTCCGAGCTGTACGGAGCAAAGATGAACATTTACAAGGCTAATCCCAAGAGACTTAGCACTGCAAGAGATAAAAGAATGTGTGTGGTCTTAATCGGAGCACTGTTTGTCTCTTTGTCTCTAAGTGCCCTCTGCTGACTGGCAATCAGGTGGCAGCGCCTCACATTGCCAGCTCTGTCCCACACTAGCAGCTCAGCCCGAGGGGCGCAGCAGCCTGACGTATAATGCAGCGTTAAGGGCCTCCTCTTGGCCCATTTGCTAATGTTCAGTGGAGGCTCCCCGTGCACTAATCTGGCCTTTTCCAGCCTGTGAGCTCTGTGGCCGAGCCTCGTTCTGTGTCTGTGAACCTGACGCTCTGTGGCCTCTTCATGAAGCTGCATAAGAGGGCTTGCATGTCCTTCTGGAGGCTCCTCATGGAGTTTAGTCACAGGGCTCTCAGTCCTCCCTGTGGTGTCCTCATGGAACAATGTGAGGACGCCCTGTCCTTCAGCAAGCTGCAGGGAGGCCAGACCAGAATGGCCGCGGTCCTTTACTGCCAGAGAGACATGCCAGGTGCCCTGAGAGCATTGAGGAGGGCAGACTGACTCTACTCGCATCGCAGAACATGAGGGAGGAGAAGTATCTGGCTCCTGTGGAAACAAACAACAAAACTAGCCATTAATATATATTAATGCATATATGGGTGATTCTTTAAAGGGATTTCTTTTCAATTCTGCTGGGACACTTTAGATCCTGGCATTTATGTGGGTGTTCCTTGAAAATGTACCACCTTTCTAAACATTGCTGCTGACCAAGTACACCCCTTCATGGCAGTGATAACGCCTAGTAGCAGTGGCCTCTAGAGCAGGATGTGCCCTGCTTCACTGCAATCTTTGCTCAGGCATGATTGGTGGAGCGTGACAGAAATGTTAGTCTCCAAATTCTCCAGATCTATTATATTCATTTACACACTGATATTGTAGAGTATTTATTATTTGGCCACTACTTGGTAACCAGGTCTCCACATAAAGTTCTACAAAGCATGGAGAAAGAAGACTAGTATGTGTGACCTCCAAGTCATATGAAATACCACTGCATATTTGCTAAAGACTGCTTTAACGACTCAAGACTGTTGGAGAATAACACTAATTGTCAATTCTGTGGCATCACTAAGATTGAATTTTAATGATGATTGTATGTAATGAATGCCATTATATTTAATTACTCTGTGTGTTGATATACAATTCAAATGTTGCAATTTACATGTAAACATTCTGCTTACCACAGTTCCACAAAGGATTTGGATGTGGTTCATATGGTAATATGATTTAATGGAGAGTGGCTCTGAAGTTTTTATGCATTCAGTCATATTTAGTTAAATGTCTGTATTTCTCAGGAAAAGTGTATAATTGTATGCTAAAGTGAAAATATTCAAACATCCTCTACAAAAACACAGGTTTTACACATTTAAATTCACAGGTTATTATAATAGCCATTTCTTTGGTACAAGCCATATATTTTTGTTCATTTTGTTCCAATAGTTTAAATTTAGCAAAAAAGGCAGTAACTGTGCCTTAAAATGTGTATTTATTGTTTTTAAAGAGCTTAGAACATAAACGGATTTAGAAAAAAAAGTCAACTAATGTGTTACTAAGCTAGCTTTGACGTTTTGTCTCACCTCTGGCATGACTGTGAGATGAACCACAGCATAGTTTGAGTCAGATGAGTCCTCTGCCTGGACACTGAGGGTCAGTGTGACTGTCTGTCCAGCCTGAGTGGATTGTGGAGTCTTCAGCTCCACCTCCCTCCTCACAGAACCTCTCTCTTCTATATAGAACCTTCAGAAGACGATGGAAAACTGCTAATTAATATTAATGATCTAAATTGCTGGTGGCCTAGTGGTTAGAGAGTTGCCCCTGCAATAAAATGGTTGTAGGTTCAAATCCCAATACTGCTAGTGGCACCACTGAGGTGCCCTTGATTCAAGTACGGTCAACACATGCTGCTCCCCAGACTCCTGGCTGCCCCCTGCTTGAATTGGTGAAAGGGTTAAATGCATAGAAAGAATTACACACTGTTCACACTGTGTGTTCATGCATGGCTTTAAGGGGCTGCTTTATATTATTGGTTTTGATTTGTTTAATGGGAGTCAGGCACAGAATTTGCGAACCTGTTCTCTAAATGTATCATATATGTAAAGGCAGGGTATATCTGGGTATATTATATATAGTATATTATATAAGAGAAGGAAAGTAGTAAAACCAAATATGTTTTAGAAGTTGGCAAAGTCCTTATAGTGAAAATTATGGGAAATCAAGACTTTTCTTTAATGAAAATGAATTGAATTAAATATACATTCAGGGATATGAATGTGTGGATAGGAGAAGACATGGATGGGTTTATATCATCTAAAATAAATAATATCTGCCATTTCCAGTTAACCACCACCATTTTTCGGCCTCACCTGTGGTGTTTGGCACCAGAGAGGTAGCCACAGTCGTCTTCAGCAGTCAGTGTGAACCAGCGGGCCGGGCCATGGTTAAACACCTCAAACAAAACTGTGGAGTGATGGCCTGAGAGAAGGTGAGGAGCTGAGAATACCTGTTGGAGAGAGATTTTATTTTGACAAAATCAAACATTTCCAAATGCTCTTTGGCTTGAACATATGGTTACACAAATGTACTTTTAATTAGTATATTGTTTCATATAAATATATATGATGTTATACATATACACTGATACAAATTGAGTCTTTGGTGAGGCATCCATCCAGGACTCCTCAATACTCATACCAGTATCTGAACATGTACAGGCTCCACCATCTCTGTAGAAACTCTATCGAGTTTGTTCCCCTTCCCATCTTTGCCAGAGAGGCGCACGCTGAAAGACATTCTGGGAACTGAATCCATGTGGCCCACCAGCTCCTCACCGGACCAAAAGGAGGACGAAGAATTCAGCAAAACCTTCTGCAAACTCTCCCCATTGGTCCCCAGCAGGGTCACGTGACTAAATGTAGATTCATCTCTGTTGGACAGGCCTGTTACAGCCACAACCAAAAATGTTGGTACACCTATTGGTGAAAAAAAATCAGAAAGGTAAGATAAGATAAAACTTTATTAGTCCCACAAGTGGATAATTTACTTTGTCACAGCAGAACGTGGACAAAACAAAGTTAGGAGCAAGCAAAAATTAAGATAACAATAGAATAGTATAAATTACATTAAAATA
The DNA here is from genome assembly GCA_037974465.1 of Brachypetersius altus. Taxonomy (NCBI): domain Eukaryota; kingdom Metazoa; phylum Chordata; class Actinopteri; order Characiformes; family Alestidae; genus Brachypetersius; species Brachypetersius altus. The sequence continues at coordinate 13,221 of JBBPDB010132547.1, forward strand.
GAATCAAAATAAAAAAAACACTATACTAACAGTGCAGTATAAAATGTACACTATACAATCTAGAACCAGAAATAAAACCGACTTGATAATTAACACATAGCAATGCTGCAAAGAATTTCCACATTTTTACAAAGAGAGAGTTCAGGAGAGTTCTTCAAATCTCTGTGAATGGAGCAATAGAATGGAGCAACCCTATAAATGAAGAATAGTGTGTTTTGGACATGCTTGTTTCTGTATTCTAGAATAGACAGAAAGGAAACCAAAGCAGGAAACTTACAAAACTGGGGTTTATACTCATAAACTCAAGTATGCGGTAAACGACACAGGATGAGCAGACTAGGCAGCTCTACAGTTGGATTTCTCTCTACCACCCGCATTACTCTTATACTCTTGATAAAACTAAGACCTGATAAAAGACCTAAGAACTGGAGAGTACACTACTAAAAAGGAGGAGGGCAAATGTGTGGACAAGGGATGGCAACAATGACAAAAGCAGAATGGGAAACATAAGCATGGTGTAGACAAGGCACAAGAAAGGGCAGGACAAAATGTTACAAAACTAGCAATTTCATTCTAGAGAAGAACTTCTGCCCAAACCTCTAGCAAAGCTATACTCATAGTTCCAGCTGTGTAACTTCTGTTTTTACAATAAAATAGTGTAATATTGGATTTTGTATCACGTATATTCAACTCCCAAAGCATGGGACATACTAAAGCAGACCAAAACTGAAAAAAAGTAGAAGGTGTTTAACAAGTGCGATCAACCACAGCCCCTATTTATACTGCTCTGTAGTGGATTGGTGGATGTGTGTGTTTCTAATAAAGGGCGAGATAGTGTATATGTACACAAACACACCGTTAAAAAGGAAACATGGAGGGTGTATTTTTTAATCTTCTCCAACAAAAACCTTAAACAGACCTGCAATAGGACTGCCTTCCACTCTCCGCAGCCCTGGATGAGTTTCATTCATCTCCACTGCGAAGTAATAGAGAAAGTCCAAAGTGCTTTTCCCTTAGAGAGAGAATAAACATAAGCAACAACATTTAGAAATTGCAGCTCTGACCTCAATGACCTGATCACCTTGTTCACATTGTAAATCAATTTAAACTGTTGCTGACATGTTGCACAACAGAATGAAATGTATTTGGACCATCTGAACAAAAACACACTTCTATGTGTAGGAAAATACTGACTAGAGGACCATAAAATCGAGTTTATATCCATTTCATGTAACAGCAAGGCCTAGCGTACTAATATACTGGGCTGTGAATGCTTTGGTCTTTGTTTCAGAAAAAGTGGGCTGGCCTGTTTACCTAGTACGTTGAATGTGATTGGTCCATGGGCCGTAACACTGAGCTGCCACTGGCCAGGCTCTATGGGTGGCAGAAGATTGACCCTGTACAGACCTTCAGATTGATCCACGTCAGCCAAAGGACCTGCTTCACTGAGAAGGGACTGATGAGCACCTTTAAAAAAGAGAGGCTGGGTTTAGAGTCAGTGATATGTACTTTACAAATGTACTTACTGGTCAGTCCATGAGCTTCTACTTTATATGCTAATATGTACTTTAATGATTCTGCTGTCAAAGACCACTTCCTACATGTACTTTAAATTCAGTTAAAGGATGGACAGAAACATTTGTGAATCTGTGGAACTCCAAAATAAAAGCTTTAATGTGCTGTTGTCTTGGAGTTCTATATTTGTTCAGTTATTTTAACTCTATAACTTTCCTCTTGGTTTTTGTTTTTGCCTCCTTGTACCATTTTAGATGCACAGGAGAAAGGCAGCTGAGGTGTGTGTGGGTAGCTGCCTGAATTTGGGTCTCTTTGAAAGGGAGCACAGTGTCAGTGTGACTCATTGGTTTTGGACTGGAAGGATTTTGAGTTAAAGATAAACAAACTTAGTATATTACACTTAGTATATGTGTGTTTTAAACTTAGTATAAGTGTTTTATATATGAGTGTGTTTACTACCTCTGGGGTTGATGAGAACACAGTGTGTGAGTTTTCCTGCAACATGCAGCACGACAGAACTCACTCCATGGTCAACTGAGAACGAGTGGGTTGAATCGGCCTCACTTTCTGCATGAAACAGAGTCACCTAAAGAGAAGAGGAAGACATTAGCATTACACATCTGAACATAAATTGGTGATGTTCATCTGAACATCCTTCGCCTCATAAGTATTGCATCAGTGTCTCACTGTCGCATCTCCTCAAACTGAAGGGAACAGTGAAAGTGATTTGCAGATTTTCATGTGTATTTAAGATACAGAGCCAATTCAAACCAGTTACAACACTTTTGGTGTTTTTTTAAGCAGCTTTATCAGGAGCCGCCTGAGATACTTTTGACAAAGCGTCACACATTCAGCAACACTATTTATGGGAACTACTTGTTGGGGGATACAATTCATGTATTTCAAACTATTTATTTTGTAATACAGCAACACTATTTATATTGGATCAGAAGACATTTGCGAAATTGTCTACATTTATTGGGTGCTGGAATTTTTTGTTGCATTTTTTGAAGTTATATTTAAAATGTATGTAAAACTATTTTTAAATACTAAAAATGTAATATACTTAGTATTATAAATACTAAATGTATTGTGTTATACATTTTTGACATACAAACATACAGTCACTGTGTTGTTGCCTTAAAAAATCCACTGTTTAAGAAAGACATTTTTATTGATGCATTATGTTAATGGGTGGTTTTGGATAGTGTATGACATTTGTATTTGTATTGTAATAATAATAATAATAATAATAATAATAATAAAAATAATAATAATACATTACATTTCTATAGCACTTTTCACAATTCCGAGTTACATTTACATTTACATTTATGGCATTTATCAGACGCTTTTATTCAAAGCGACTTCCATTCCCTAACTACAGGGGTCAGTCTCCCTGGAGCAAGTTGGGGTTAAGGGTCTTGCTCAGGGACCCAGTGGTGGTGTGCTGGAGGTAGGATTCGAA
>JBBPDB010132660.1:0-16191 GCA_037974465.1 Brachypetersius altus
ATGTCTGGGTCAATCTCTTCCACTTATTCGAGGGGTAGAGGTGGAAGAGAGTGTGTTTGATGGGTGTGTGTGTGTGTGTGTGTGTGTGTGTGTGTGTGTGTGTGTGTGTAAGTGGGCCACTCGTCTGCATTAAATGTAGAGTAGGCACTTGCCTGTGTTCATTCTGCTCCAGCAAGTTAAAGGATGTTTTACACTAAGTGGACTTCTCACTGAACTCACTTATGCATTTACTTTGCTCTCAGTTTCATTTTATTAAAAATGTTGATTTTTGTTTTCAGTAAAACCTGTTGAAATGTAATAGGACTGTAACAAACCCTCAGTTGGGTTCAGGATTTGATATTCTTATGATATTTAGAACAAAATTGAATGAAGAAACCAGAGGACTATAATAAACTGCAGCATAATTTACTAATGAGACCATAGATGAGTGCAGTTATTAGACTGCTTTATATGTAAATATTACATAATAATAATTAAATAGTAATTCTATTATCAGAATGTCAGTTCTTCATGATATACGTTTCAGTGTGTTGTTACAGAAAGTTGCTGCATTTAACATGACTGTGTGTGTGTGTGTGTGTGTGTGTATAGCTCCAGGCTCCCAGTGTGAAAGGCTTCGACTTTGCCAAGCTCCACCTCGGACAGCACAGTAAAGACGACATCATGGTGATCCAAGAGCCTGCGCCTTTACCGCAGCCTGTCAAAGAGGCCACGCCCTCTGAGGGCGGAGAGTTGAACACGCCCAAATCCAAGAGCTCGTCCACTAAAGCATCACGCGCTCGGCGGAGGGGCAGGTATGGTACTGAGGGAGGGTGATGGTGATTTGTGCTTGTGTTGTGAAGAAATAAATGGAATGCATCTGTGAAGCTAATGAACAAGGCAAATGTCTTATAGTCTGTGTGTGTGTGTGTGTGTGTGTGTGTGTGTGTGTGTGTGTGTGTGTTAAGATTGTCTCCTTCTGATGGCGACTCGTTGGGCAGTGAGGCATCCAGTGGCAGAGAGTCAGCAGAGGAGAGCACCCGACCTGCAGTTACACCCAGCGACAGCAAACCTCACCACCGCAAGAGCAAACATGGTAACAAGCACATCTGCAGTCTACACCATTATGGAATACAGTAAAATAGACTGTAAAAAATACTAGTCCCTCTTCCTTTAGGTACTTTTATGTTGGTCATGTTAAGGCATTTGGTAATACCCACAGCACAAAAACGTTAAAACTTTAGAAGTAGACATAAGCCTTATACCTGATGATGAAAATCAAACATTATGACGAACACCAAAACTGACATTATTTGAAAATAAACTGTGTCTCCTGTGCAGACATGTTTGAAAATGGCCAATATGAATGTCATTTAAGTTAAATGGAAACAAAACTACTAACATTAATCAGAACAGGGGCTTCTTTAGCATCTGGACATTAAAGTGGTAGTTTTCAAGTTTCTTAAAGAAGAGTTTTGAGCTGAGAAAGAGCTACTCTGCAGAGCTGTACACACACTTTACACAGTACACATAATGGCATATTAGCCCATTCATATTTCTACAGGATGGTTCTAAATGTAAGCTCTACGCAATGTTTAGTCTGTCTAGGTCACTGTCAGTAAAGTAAGAATCGCAGAAAAAGTAGTTTGGGGTCGATTGTGTGTATCAAAAATTATTTTGCAGTCACTTCACTATTTGCATTGCAAGTTCTTTAAATCTAGCCAAGTAATAAGAAAATGTTCCTTTTTGTGTGAGAAATATCTCACTGAATATCTTTCTCTGTGTTTTTTCCATCTTTATATTTCACTTTGGATCGCAGCAAAGAACAAACTAGGTAATCTGCTTTCTTTATCAATGAACTGGCACTGTAACATCCACATACACAATCGCAACACTTTAACTGGATGTTGAATTACTTTTAATCTTCATCTCTGTGACTTTAGGGGCCACATCAGGAAGCGGCGTGGATGAACAGCTGTCTTCCTCTTCCATATTCGAGCATGTGGACCGTCTGTCTCGAGGCTCATCCGATGGAACGCGGCGAGTGTCCAATAAGATCCAGCTAATCGCCATGCAGCCCATGCCAAGCCCACCCCCCCATTCGCATAACCAAGCCCTAAGCCCCGCCCTCACCGAACGTGTGCCTGATGGAGCCAGAGTGAACTCTGAGGTGAGAAAAACTTCACCCAAACACGAATCATGAGTATTAGACTAATATTAATTCATTCTGAGCCGAGACATTTTGTGATGGATTTCGTTTCCTCTGTGTGCAAGATTCAGGTTGCCTTGAGGAATAAGTCTGAGATCGAACATCACCGGAATAAGATCCGGCTACGGGCGAAAAGGAAAGGCCACTATGAGTTCCCCTCCATGGAGGACATTATGGCCGCGTTCGGAGACGGCTCAGAGCAGCAGCGCGTGTACCAGCAGGCCCAGGAGCAAATACACAAGATTCTCCATCCTGACGCACAAACACCCTCACCCAGCGGAGAGCCTCACAGAAGGTCGGCATCAGTTCGGAGATTTTAAAATAATCACAAGCTGTTTTATTAGTGTTTGTTTAAAAAGACACTGAATTTGACAACAAATTTGGGCATCTGGAACAAACATAAGGAACAGAAAATTTTTAAAGCTAAATGAATGCAGTTAAAATTAAAGTAGAACATTCCACAACAAGCTGAATAAAAATGCAGGAATATTATACAGAGTTGTAGCGTGTGTCAAAAACACAAGTCCTGTATAGTAACTGTTTATAATATTTTTACAGGATTCTTTCTGTTAAATTTAAAGGTTTTCGTTGATATTTACTTCATGTTTTTTGTGTGTGTGTGTGTGTGTGTGTGTGTGTGTCAGCAGAGGCAGGCGTTCTCCCAGACAGCGGCACAGGCAGAATCTGAGTAGAAACAGTAGTCTGACTGATAAGGACCGCCTTATTACTGATGGAGATGCCACATACAGGAAGTACCCAGGAGTCAACAATGTGGCCTATGTGGTAAAATGACTCTGTGTAATTAAAAGTATTGCTTATGCCTGAGTAATGTGTACTCACTCTACTCCTGTTTCTCTAGTCTGATGCAGATCAGCTCCCTGATGCCAGTAGCCCCTCCCCCACAGATGAGGTGTTTGTTGACCCAGGGTCTCCACCTCCCGGACCAGCCCCTGCTCCACCCAGTTATGTCCCCCCTCAGCCAACCATAGAGGAGGCACGCCAGCAGATGCACTCGCTGTTGGATGATGCCTTTGCCCTGGTTTCACCCTCCTCACAAGGCAGCTCCGCCCCCCTGACTCTGACGGGGGTTACAGCAATTACTGGAGTGGGCGGAGTCAGCCCCCTTGCTCCCTCTAGTCCGCCCTCACGCCCTGTCCGTCAATGGGGCTCCTCATCCTACCCAGCAGCCCCTGTACATAGCCCCTTCTCTGCCGTGAGTAACAGTAAAACTCAATTTATCATCTGCATTTCAACTTGTTGATCACATTTGATTCATAGATTTATTCAGATTTCTTTTAGTTGTTTGCCTTCTTCTATTGTAGAGGTATGCTGAATTAGGAATGTCCCCTACATCTGTCCAGGGCTTACTGCAGAGGTGAGCTCACAATGCAAAGGGTTTCATAATAACTTCACTGTACTTTGTGGGACTACAAAGGTTGCTGTAGTGTTTATCATAACTATCTGAATGTATTAGGAATTTTATGTGTTTTTCTACCTTAAACAAAATTGTATACTTGAATAATTACTTACATTGCTTTGCTCACATACTGCTTGCATTATTTACTCTTTTTGGATGGATGGATGGATGGATGGATGGATGAATGGATGGATGGATGGATTGATTGGCAGGCAGGCGCTGGGCTCTGGCTATCTCGTATCTGGAGAGCTACAGTCAGATCCAGGGTACTCCAGCAGGGGGCAGTATGGAGATGACCTCCCATCCTCCTCTCGACCACGACCAGTAGGGGGCAGCACAGGTATGTGTCTTTAGTGGCATGTACAATTTATGTAGCCGTGGGCTGTTTGTCTTCTCTCTAGCTATAGTGTGAGTTTGCTTTGTGTCTGTATGTGTGTAGGTGCACAGTTACATCAGCTGACGCAGGTGGGCTTGTCGAGTCGGATCAGCGTGTACCCTGGGGTGGGCCGTAGTGTCTCCGGCCCCTCGGGATCCAGCTGGGCCCAGTACCGGTCAGAAGAAGAGGTCTCCAGGCCAGGAGCCAACCGTGAGACTGTGAGTCTGCAAGCACAAGGCATATAGCACAAATAGTATAAGCACACACACACACACACACACACACACACACACACACACTTGTATTATTATAAATAAACATTACAAAAATCAATCTGTAGCACGTTATATCAGAGATGTTTAGAAAACACTAGCTTTAAACCAGTACATACTAACAATAGAGGCACCCTGACACTGCTGTCGCTTGTTATTTAGTCAATAGTGGGGTGGGTGTTGACATCCACTGCCCCTCCGGCAGGAACAGGCTGCAGCGAAGCAGGCTGCTGTAGAGATCTTTCCTAAGATGACTTTATTGTTGAGTTTTGTGAAGGTGGAACAGCTGTGTTTAAATATGATTTCATCTCTCATGTTTTGGAGCATGACTAGCAAGTGTGTGAATATTGTTTTGACAGATTTTTGGTTCTATCTCACACTGGGGTTTCTGTCTCACAGTGAATTGCTTTTTTTTTTCATAGCAGCAAGTTTGGGATTTCAGATGACAAACGGCTCTGAGAGCAGTCAGGGACAGCTCCTGAGCAGTAGTGGGACAAGTATATTTTATAAGGAGTGTTTTGGGGTACCTGGACTGTAATGAGCAGAAGTGAATGAACCTTTATAGGACCAACAAGGGGGCGGTCTGAACAATTCTATGACATTATACATATTACACATTATACACATTATACATATAGGTCGAGTGAGCCAAATTTGAAATCCTACCCATGGGCAATCAGTTAATTTGATTTTACACAAGTCACACCGACAGTGCATAACATCAACGCTTCCGCTAAACTGAAGGAGCTGATAAAAAAAACATGGTTGCACACCAGGTACACTCCTGTTTGGTACAGTATACAAACGTTGTTATAGAAAAGTGTTATTATTACTTTTTGGTGCCACTTTTCATCGGAGCCTGAATTGAATTTTGGCAAAATTCCAATGTCAAAACGTCCCATTAATGCCTGGTGCTCTGCACTTGTACACAGCTGATCTATCAGATCCATCAAGGGCTGAGTTTTAAAGCAACCACGCATAACACTTCACATGTAGTTCAGGGACGTCACTAGGATGGAAAGACAAGGAGGCTTAGCCCCCAGGGTTGCAGGAAGGAATTAGCGTGTATAGAGGCTGAACACTTTTCACCTTTTCTTTCACTTAAAGAAACAAGTAAAGTTAAGCAGTGAGCAGTTATGGACACTCATAGTATTGTTCTGTTGAACTGAGTACAAACGGCACAACCAGAGAAATATTATTGAACTGGCTCCAGTTGCTACTCGCTAACAAGCAGCGCCGTGTAGCTTCACCTGGGTCCTAATGCCCGCCTGCTACCTACAGCAGCTTCAACAGCCAGAACATCATTTTAAATCAATAATGATAGCTAGACTTATTATTTTTAATTTCAATTCATATTCTTGTTTCTATTTGTAAAGTGCGTATCTGCGCTCAGTGATATCTTGTATGAAATGTGTGGATAAATAATTTAAAAATAGTAGAATAATGTCTATATATTTAGGGTGGCTTGGGATCATTTTGGGGGCCTTCTTTTCACTTTGAAAATCAACAAAACATTTGAGCAGGGGTGACGAAATCTTTCCGACTGTATATCGTTCTGGAAAACACAAAACTTTAATTTGAAGGAATTCCAGCGATCAGGTCGCGTGAATCCAGTTGTCATGTGTGCATGATGCTTTTCCCAAACAGAAGTAACACTCAGGCCTTTGATAACCCGACACCGACTGTTTTGCTGTGTTGTGATTTGTTAGAAGGCCATTGCCTGGAAATCTTGGCATCCTGTGTCAGGTAATGGAAGTGTGAGGTATCTGCAGCATGTTGCCCGCACCTCGCTTTGGGCCTGTTCTGTGTCAGCTATGCTTTTCAGCACCACTGCATTACTGACACTATAATCTCCCCTCACTCATTGTGCCCAAGCAGAAGGTCAGGCCTGATGGAAAATAAAAGATCTCTGCTTCTACTGGCCTTCGCTTACTAAAGGCTTTGAAACAGAATATTTATCTCTGCTCTGGACCATTGATCTGTTTCGAATCCTTCGTGCAGTGCTACTGCTTCTCATGCGGCATTCAAAGTCCGACCATTCTTCTTCTTTAAAACCCCACAGCAGAACAAAATTAATTATTCATAATTCACTGGCTAAAATCAAATATTAGCTCTTCACATCTTTGTGCTCTGGATCAACTAAGAGTGGGCGATGTGGCAGGAAGATAACAGTTTAGAGGTTTCCAAATGAGCTGGAACAGACAGTGCAGCACGAAAACGGTAACGGCACATTTCAATAAGCATGTTTCTGACTGTGAAAATTTATTTAAGAATCTAAGGGGTGAAACATTTACACATTTAGCATTTTCTCCAATGTGATTTCCATTCCCTAACTACAGGGGGCAGTCTCCCTGTAACAACTTGGGGTCAAGGGTCTTACTTAGGGACCCAGTGGTGGTGTGGCCTCAATCCCATGACCTCTTGGTCCAGAGGCAGTTTTCCTACCCACTAGACCACCACCAGCCACCAGAAGCTGTTGGTATAGATATGGATACGGATACGACAACATTATAGGGGTCCAGCATCCAATCAGCAGCTTGTTACTGTGCACTTACTGTTCATGGGTTGTTGCTGGCTCTTTGGGGAACCACAACACTTTTCAGAAGTTGCATCCTCCAGCCGCTGTTTAGATTGTGAAACTCCATCAGCAGGTCCTGATTTAATGTAATGAAGGACTAAGTCAAACCAGGTCTCTAAAAGTAATACTGGACTTCTACAAGAACACACAGATATCCTAAACATATCACTATTGACTGCAGAATGTTTTTATTTGTTATACTGTATTTGTGTAATCCAATCACAACTCAATGCCATCCAGGGCCCACTTGACGTGACTTGAAGTTATCTAGGAATAGTAATGTCATAAAACAGCAACATGTCTGTTAACCACGAGAAGGTCAGCAGTGGAAAAATGGACCATGGTCTGGTGGGAAGGGTGTACAGTAGCACTTACTATCCACAAAGAACACCTTAAACTAAAAACGTTTGACAACGGCTGGTTTACTGGGTCTCTGCTATTGGACTAAATCTGTCTTTTTGTAGAAGCTCTGACGATACTCATGATGAACCCCTCTTCCTATCAGATCTGCAGAGTCCCTCACTGCCTTCAAGCGTCGCCTGATGACCCATCTCTTCAAGGAGCATCTTGGTGACTATGTCTCTCATTTTGCTTCGCTTATCCCCATCCCTTCCTTACTTCTGTCCTAACTTCTGACTTTTCTTTGACGTGTGTTTAGGTATTGTTCGACAGGTGTTTAGTGATACTGAGCATGCAGTAACTTGGTTTAATAGTGGAAGTTGATTGAAATTTAGCTTTACAGGTTTAAGAAACAGATGTGGACTAAATGCCGTAAATGTTAATGATGTATGATCACTATTCTGAACACCACATATAAATGTGAAGAACCTCATAAATCTGGCTCGTAACCCATGCTTGTTTAGCAAGCTAGAGATTGTCCACAAGGGGGCGCTGACATTAATAAAACAGCTTTTGATGCTTCATAACTTTACATAAATCTTACATCTTTGCTCATTTTACAGTTGAAACCTGCAATAACATGAATGGTCATTATTATTACCGTGCTTTCACAAATGGTACAAACTTTCATGTTTCCTTCCATGCAACGGTTGCTTTATTTCAACAAGATTTAATGAGCTGGTTCTTATTAGCGCAATTCATTATTGTGACAAGAGCTGAAAATACAAAAGGTCGTGCATTCGCTGCAAGGTCAGGAAGCGATTCGATCGTTCAGAGCATGAATGCACAGCAATTTCCCCAGCGAAGCTTATACTCTGAAGTGTCTGGTAACAGCAGATCCACATCTCTTACGGCAGAAAAGGATTTTACAGATAAGAAAACAGGTTTTCTTTCTGCATTGGAACCTGCACTTGAGCTCATATATGTAGCACAGAACGCTCGTAAGGAACAGATTGTTATTCAGTAACAAATCTACAACAGACCACATTCTTTTCTTCTGTTTTCTTCTTGAAATAACCCTGAGCGGAAAGTCTTGTAAACAAGCGTCACATTCATCAACATGTCATAGGCTCACTTCATGCAGCTACTAATCTTCTGTAGCTTACATTCATGGTCTCTGTGCTTGTGCTGCTGATTATGTTTTACCGCAACTTTCCTCCTGCTTGGATGTATGAATGGTAAAGCACTGTATGTGTTCCGGTGAGATTCCTCAGACCAGCAATGCATGCTGATTAATCTGGCATGACTGTTGTTGTGCAGTTTATTAAATGTTTGCTAGGGCTGGGTATCGTTTACAATTTACTACTTAACACTGGGCACAGTTTAACCCAGTAATGAGAGTGAGGTGCTGGAAGTGGGTACATTTATTGATTTAAAAGATTACTTGTTTATTCTGATAATGTATTGTGTAATCCTACAGACGAAATTTAAAACAGCAAACCTTTACTTCATGTCCATTAATACCTAAACATATGCATAGCTGCTGTTGTGGGTTCCTCACAAAAACATTTTGAGTGCAATTATCTCTACTTTGTGAACATGTTAAGACTCCTGTCACATTTTTATGTCTTACAAGTTCCGTTAATCGAGGCTGTTTATCAAGAACATAAATCTTATTATAAGTGAAACAAAGAATTGATTATAATCGATGAATCATGACAGCCTTTCATCTGTCTAGGTTTTGGAACAATCATGTCCGTTGGCTCAAGAATGCTGATAAGACTCGAGTACTGAAACTTTGGACATTTAATGTCCTGATACTCAGCAGTACTGATGCAATTCTGTAAGAGAATGTAGATACCCAGCCCTAATTAATATTGTAATTGCTGACTTTGGTCATTAACCAATAGGATTATAGAAGTTCACTCTGGTATCATGCATTATTTTGTTTCAACTGCAGCAAATTTGGAATATGAGAATTATAGAATTAGGACTCTATTCAAATATACATTCTTTTGTTTGTCCAAAATATAAATGTTTTGAATTGCATTCATTTGTATATTCATTATCTTTTTTGCTCTAATACTACCAAAATAATAACAGTATTAAACTGAGGTAATATCTGACATTTCACAGTAAATCATCTGCTGCACAGCCTTAATCTAATCAAATCGTTTTGAGGTCAGAGGTTTACACTCCTTTTAGCCAAACAGCTCAGATGAAGTGGCTCATATGTGCGATGACATGACCCGTATGAAGCCGTTTAATCTTTAGCAAGTCTTTGAATTAGCGAATGCCATTCTGTCCGCTTCCTCGTGATGTAAGTGGGTGTGATAGTCTGGACAGGGAGACGAGCGCAGCCTTGTGCTTGCGCGCTCTCGCACAGCGCTTCTGCGTTGCAGATGACATACATGCCACAGTCATAGCTGTTCTGCTGCGATGGACACGGCTCTTCCACGAAGGGCACTTGGGCCCTGCCGCCTAAAAAGCTCTCCAGCTTGGCTGTGATGCGCCGTGCATGCAAGGAGTTGCCACCGCTCTGCGAGTCGTAGTGGGAGAACTGGCCTGCGTTCCGCTGGTAGAGAAGCAGGCTCCAGTGGGAGCCGCCGGCCGTCTGGTTGGAGTTGTCGTTGACAGCCAGGAAGACCCAGCGCCGCGATGGCAGCCTCAGCGGCTCCAGGAACAGGGCAAGCTCCTCTTGGCAGGAGGCGCACTTGATAAACTGAGTGACCTCGGGGCTTATGAAACAGACCTTGTCGCCCAGGCTCCTGAAAAGCTCAGTAGCGAAATACTCAAAGGCGAAACCGATGACCTGGTCGTTGAGCCAGTGAGGGCCATCCAACAGGGACACGTCTGATCGCCGCAGCAGGCTGTCCTGATAACTCAGCACCACTGGGTCCATTTCCAAGGCAGGCTCGGTCACAAAGGCAGCAGCTTACTAGATAACATGAGTACAACAAAGATACATAAACATCATGGGAAATGCAGCTACACAATAAAAATCAACCTTTGTGATACTGGTCACAGAGACATAATATGCAAATAAATTTTGGCGTTGGCGACTGATGGAATTCAACTGGTTTATAATTTAACCCTTATTATAATGAATGTATTGAGAACATGTTTTAATACACACTGCAAGGGAACTCAGCAGGTAGCAATATAATCGTAATAGTACATTTTTCCAGCCTTTAGCAGACTTAACAGAAAATACATGATTACTGAAAAACAACATTAGTAGTCAGCAGTAACATCCATGCTTTCATTTAATGATACCCGCAATATTCATATCCCTAAAACTATTATAAAGAAAATCCCTAAACTAGAGGAAAGTAAAATAAAACTGAAAAATATAAAAGTATTAGCAGCTGCATCAACAGAGGTTAAATCCCAGTGACTGCAATACAACAACTGTTTAAGGACTGTTACTGAATTTTAATTTTTAAACTGAATTTCACTTTCATAAATCATTCTGCACTACTGATCTGCTGGTACAGCAGACAAAAACTTACAGTGTTACAGTGTCAATCGTTACACTAATGTTGTCTTGTGTTGCATTATTGTCTTTTACATTTTCTATTGTCTATTACCATTTTCTAGTGTTATTTATTTTCTCTGTCATCTCACGTCATCTAATCTAGTCTCATCTCATGTCAGCTCTTCTCATCTCTTCTCATGTCTTTTTGTCTCCTCTCCTCTTATCATCTCATGTAATCTCATGTCAGCTCCTCTCATTTTCCCTAAAAGAACACATTTACTGCAATGGTATGCTAGCCACCTAGCTAACAGTCTACAGTTGCGAACGTTTTCACTGGACAAAAACCATTACGTTTCACAATATACCGATGATAACAACTACCTGAGCCGCATTGAATAACTATATTATTTACCTCACATTCACTAAACCGAGGTGCCATAACTGCAGGTTTTCAGAGCTCGAGTGAAGCAACTGCTGCTACAAAACAAGGCGTTCAGCAACCTACCACCAGCAGAACCGGTGCACATGTTCCAATACGCGTTCTCGTTCCCTTAACTAGGGCGCCTAGTGATCACGCCCGTTATTCTATTATTCCAGGAAGTGTTCTACTTAGGGGATAAAGACGCGTATTGGAACATAAACATTCGCCGTCCAAATTCCACACCTTTTAACGTTTGAAGCATTTATTGGCCCGTGGCAAGGTGGACGACCAATCAGCGTGGGTTTCTCTGCCTCGTCGCTTGCGGGTAGCTCCGCCCTTCGAGTGTGGAGAGAGAGAGCGAGAGAGAGAGAGAGTGAGAGGGAGAGAGACAGAGAGATTGTGGCGAGCACGGAGAAATGAGTAGCAGCACTGATTAGTAGAGGGGAGGGAGGGAGAGAGAGAGGAGTGAGAAGGAGAAGAGGGAGAAGGAGAGAACACAGAGAAGAAGCAAAGCGTCCGGTCGAGGGAGCGAAAGAGTCTCGTCATGTTGAAACCGAAGGTGAAGAGAAACAGGGATACATTCTAAAAGAGAATAAAAAAATGGGTCGTTGTCATGAGCCGTCTGCCACGGGGAAGTTCGTGGGAAGGACAGTCTGAGCGAGGAAAGCTCACAGGCTGGGATATTTATCACTAACTGGAAAGGGGGACTCTGTTTTTAACTGGAGAAGGTGAGTACTGCTCTGTTGTTAAGGAGTTAGAGCTGTAAACTTCATTTTTTCTTGCTTGAGTCCATTCATCTCTCCCAGACTTGAGGCTACTGTTGTGTTGTGTTGTCTCCAGCAAGGGAGTCAAACACGTTATGTTTCAGTTTGCATTTTGCACGGCAGACATACATGGACAGAAGTACGGGGACACCTGGCCTTTCCACCACCAAGGTGGTGCAATCAAATGCACAGACTTTAATATGGAGTTACTCCACCATTGCAGCTCCAACTGCTTCCCCGCTTCTTAGAAGTCTTTCCACAAGATGTTGAAGTGTTTCTGTATGAAAACTGTACCCATTCATTTTGTAGAGTATTTATGAGGTTATAGGCACTGATGTTCATCCCCAAGGTGCCGAATGGGGTTGAGGTCAGGACTCTGTCCGGGACAGTCAGGGTCTTCCAAACTGAACTCATTCAGTCTTGTCTTTATGGAGCCTGCTTTGTGCACTGGGACACAGTCATACTGCAGTAGAAAAAGTTCTTCCCCAAACTGTGTCCACAAAGTTGGAAGCACGATGTTGTCAAAGCATTAGCAGCTTTGGTTTGCTGAAACATTAAGACTGCCCTTCACTGGAAGTAAGGGGCCTTACCCAAACCTTGAATAAAGAGGTGTGTTCCAATACATTTATCCTTATAGTGTATGTTAAGAGGGAGCACCTTGAGCAACTTTCGGTGTGAATTTGTAAGCGCTGTCCTGGTTGGAGATGATGATGTATTATTTAGAAGAGTTCAGCTGGCCATTGTGTGCCGCCCCCCCTCCTCAGATGGGTTCACCTCACTTTCAGGACAGTGCTGCAAGGATGTGCCAAATTTGCCTAGTCATTCAGCATGCAGTGAACTGTTCTTGAGCTCAGAAGGACTTTAAACTGCTCATTTCTTATGTCTGAATGCAAGTGGCTGCTGTTCAGAGCTGCACTTTCAGTTCCAAAACAAATGCATCTGCTCAAAAAGCTTTACAAAGCCCGAGCCCATTTATTGCCTTATTTGGTGCATGTCCTCCTACTTGACAGGAGTGAAATGCTGTATTTCTTCTCCAGCTCTTTTTTTTCCTGCCTGAGACTAGATGAGAGGTGTCCCAGCCCACGCTGGCTGGGACGATGTGTCTCTTCTCTGTGTATATCTCTGTGTGTGAGTGTGTGGTAAGAGAATGGACTGAAACCTACACCTGGGAGGTATTTCACAACGCAGGTTTTCTCAGTAAACCCGATAACATAAGTCAAATGGGGGGGTTGTCCAGTGGGATGCAGCTGAGTTGTTGTCATTGGACAGGCTTGACTTCTGGCTTACAGAAATACACCACCGCTTTCCAGACTAATCGCTATCTGCTGCATCTGTAGTGGGTGGACGATTACCAGAGACTATAATTTCCCTGCAATTTTAACAGAAATAACAGAAAACCTACTTACCCTTCAAAGGAGGCTGACAATAGAAGCTCATGGACAGGTGCTGAAGCAAGTGTATTGGGTTGAATAACTCTGGAGGACTGCTCCCTGGGCGCCCCTCGTTGGTGGCAGCCACTGCTTCGCTTGGTGAAAGGGTTAAATGCAGAGAAAGACAGTTCACGCTGTGTGCTGTGTACACGCGTGACTATAAAGGGCCACTTTATTTCACTTTTTCTCAAGAAAAAAAGTAAAGCTGGCAGGTGCTGGTGATTCGAGGGGGTCCAGAAGATTGTTAAGAGTCTCAGCTGTTAATGTTGGAAGGCCTGACCTGACATCAGCCTGACAGCTGCCCCTGCCACCATCTGACACAGCAGAAATGACAAAATGCCTCACGTTCATCATGATCTGGTTAACAGCACTGTCAGAAAGCTTCCTAAGCACAAATGGTGGTTTCTCTAAGCTTAGATTGCATGCAGATTAATTGTAAAGGCAATACTTCAAAGGGTCGTATTTTTTTTCCATTATTATGAATTTTCTTTGCAAGCCTGTTTTCCAACCTCTCTCTAGCCCTCAAGAAGGAAACGGGCTTTTTGTTACTGTACCTTTAAGACAGTTACATGCAACTGATCTGATTTATTAATTTAAAAAGCAGTCTGGGCTGAAACTGAAACACTCCTTATACTCAAAGATGAGCTGCTGTAGTCAGACGTATGTAAATGTGTGTTGTTTTTGTGATGTCACAAAAGCAGTGAAATCAGAATGGTCGATTTTCACGGCTTAGTTTCTACATGGTTGATGTAAATTGCTATTGAACACGTGAGTTGTTGTGTGTGACAGTCGAAGTCAGCCCTAAAAGGGAATGCCAACTTTGAACTAGAGGTTTCAGATGCAGCCTGCAGTCAGGACTGTCTGTGGCAGGGGAAAAAATCACTTTGCACGTTTGATATAACCATTAAATATTTATACAGACCAGAAATAAATGTTGCTGCCTCATCTGAAAGGCAGGAGAGGAAGCTCTCAGCAGGATGAGCTCCCGGAGAGCTCGGGACAGCCTGACTCTCAGAAGTGGCACAAACACAGGCCTTCTGCCATGAGGCCGCTGTGATGGGTCTCGTGTCCTCTCACATGTCGCTGCGATGGGCCTCATGATGTAATTCAGGCTCATGATCTCAGCATGCTACCCCTGTGTTTTTATTTCTTCAATTTTTCTGCGTTCCTTTATTTATTATTTACATTTGTTAAATCTGTCTGAAAAAAATATAGCACATTATAAAATTTCAAAATGTAAACATGTTTAAAGTTTAACTGATCGGAGGGGCAACTCCCTAACCACTAGGCTTAGATTCACTTTTCTCATGTTTTTTCATTGTATCTGCCTATTTATCTGAGA
This sequence comes from Brachypetersius altus, assembly GCA_037974465.1. Classification (NCBI taxonomy): domain Eukaryota; kingdom Metazoa; phylum Chordata; class Actinopteri; order Characiformes; family Alestidae; genus Brachypetersius; species Brachypetersius altus. The sequence continues at coordinate 14,606 of JBBPDB010132660.1, forward strand.
ACAGCTTAGCCACGCCCATTCACGATGACGTTATAAGGAGTGTTTCAGTCTAGACTGCTTTCTGAGACATTTTGTACCGCAGCTGTTTGGAACTGAGGTCTTTTACACACATCAGTGTTGAACACACAGAAACTTAAGGCTGATTAATTCTGAGGCTGGAAATCATATTGTAAAAATAAAGAACTGCTGCGTGAAACTGACATTAAGGGACCTCCGGAAAAAATGCAAGAAAAATCTGGCAGATGAGCTTTTTGAGTGCTTCCATCTGATCTGAGATGATAAAGCTGTTTGAAACAGTGGGGGCTCTGCATGATTGGAAACACAGAGCTGTGCAGAAGTCCTTAGGCACCTGCAAAAATAATATTCAGAAACTGTTTAGTACTGAGTGTCTTTTCCACATTAGCATTACTAAATCTACAAAAAGAATAGTAAATGGTGATGTTATGTTCAGTATATCAGTGAGTTTCTCGTGGAAGTCCAGTATTACTTGTAGTTTCCGTCAGAAACCTGTTTTGACTTGATCAGTCCTTCATTAAATTAAATGAGGAGCTGCTGGTGGAGTTTCACAATCCAAACAACGGCTGGAGGAACCGAGGAGGAACCTGGAACCGAACCTGTGTTCTCCTCCCCAGCTCACACAATATCGACTACTTTTTACAAACAAAACAAATCTTGACTCTCTACTGCTTTCTGGTTTGTTTGCATTTGTTCTGTTGTTAGCTTTGCAAGTAGAAAGACACTTTATCACACACTGAGAAAAATGGCTTTAAACAGTTTGCACAGGTGCCAAAGACTTCTGCACAGTACTATAGACCTGTTTAGGAGAGCCACAGGAGAGATATTTTAGCTCATATTTAAGAGTGTTCTAAAATTAACTCAATACACTATATTGACAAAAGTATTGGGACACACCCGTGTTTCGTGGTTAGGGAAAGTTTCCTTACTTCCAGTGAAGTGCTTAATCTTAATGCTTCAGTATACCAAGACATTTTGGACAACACGATGCTTCCAACTGTGTGGACCCAGTTTGGGGATGAACCTTTTCTATTTCAGTGTGACTGTGGCCCAGTGCACAAAGCAAGCTCCATAAAGACATGGCTGGGTGAGTTCGATATTGAAGAATCTGACTGGCCGCACAGAGCCCTGACCTCAGTTCCTGACCTCATCAGTGCTCTACCGAGTGAATGGGCACAAGGGGGACCAACTCCATATAAAAGCTATGTACTTGAATGCAATGATATTAAAGTCCCTGTTGGTGTAATGGTCAGGCGTCCCAATACTTTTCTCTATATAGCGTGTTTATGTTCAAATATGAAACAGGCAGCTCAACTGAACCATTGAAGAGCTGTTGTCAGTAGTCTGTTTTAACCTTGCAAACTGACCTGCACCACCTATTGTGGCATTACAATTTTATGCGTGTTTTTAGATAATGACTTGGGCCATGTCCACACGTACACGGGTATTTCTGAAAACGGAGATTTTCCGTTTTCGTTTTTTAAAAAAAATCACGTCCACACGCAACCGCAAAAAACGCTGTCAAGAGCATGCCAAGGCAGCAGGTGGCGATATAACCTTAAACCGTATAG
>JBBPDB010132692.1:0-16188 GCA_037974465.1 Brachypetersius altus
ATTTCTTTATTTTATTTGGGTTTCAGAAAATGTCCAGATTTTAATTTATAATTTACTTATTGTTTTAATGTTTGCACTGTCAGAAAGGAGTGGTTCAGGATACATTTCACTGTGTGTTGTACTTGTATGACTATGCATGTGACAAATAAAGAATCTTGATCTTGATCTTGATTTTATTCCATTTTCTGTATTCTGTTTCCGTAAAGCATTTTTAATGACCCTTTATGTATGATAACACCAGGCAACAAAATTTGGCGCCTTGGCTGACGTGGTCTTTTGTTATACTTTTTGCATATTAATATATTGTTTGTTTGTTGTACATGTAGATAACATATAAATCAGTGAGACTATCTTATAATGAAAAATATTATAATGCATATAATTTTGTTTATCTCTAGAATCATTGAAGGTAGGAAAAAAATGATTTTCTGAAACAGTGTGAAAAACTTGAGAAACATCAACATTTGCAATGAAACAGACCTTTCATAAAAAATTGTTACCCAATGTAATGTCCCATATAAATAAACTTAACCCTTAACCTCAGTCCATCAGGTAAGTAGAGAATGCTGCGAGGGGTAGGGAGAGGGAGAGAGCGAGTTACCCTAAGTGTGATGGTGAATGGACAAGCATTTCGGGTCGGTCTGTGTTTAAATAGAGTGTAAGGAACTTAGTGACAGGTGAAACTAATAATGATAACAAGATATACTTATTTTCAGCATCTTTAAGCAGAAATGTACTGGAAGCAGAGTGTCCTTGTACTTCACATCAGAATTTAGGTATCACATAATTTTTCTGAAAGCTGAATTAACAAAAGGAATTGTGCTTTCACTGTGAATGAGAATAAGCTATTGATGAACCAATTTATTTCACATTTTACATTTTGCATGGCGTGTGAAATGTGCCAGGTTATTGTCGGTCTCAGAAAGATCCATCTCGGCCAAAATACAGGACCACATCTGAGCCAGTTCTCAGACACCACAGATGGTTGTCAGTGCAGGGTAATTGTACATTTGGTGTGCAATTATGAAAGTAATCTTCATCAAGTATCACTTTTACAATTCATTAAGTTTAAAAAGCTCAGTAGTGTTCAGGAATGGACAGTAATTATGTTACGTGTATTTAAAGTTCCTATTTCGAATACAAAATAGGACTTTGTTATTTGTATTTGATGAAGTTGCTAAAATTGATGGAAACCTGCCAACCTACATTCTGATTTAAAGTGCTCATTTTGCATTTTTATATCATGTAGGTGTCATGGATTCTGCTTTATATTTTGTGTCAGAATATATTAGTGTTTTATACCTTTGTAAAATAATTTATACTGTAAAAGAATCCATGACATCTACATGATATCATAAAAATGCAAAATGATGCACAAAAGCTCTGTCCGAAAAGTGCACTTGTTCACTATATAGGGCACTATATAGTGGTGAGTCAGCCATTTTGTAGTGGTGTCCAAAATTTCAACCATCAATTTCACCCACTAGTTAGTGTACTACAAAATCGCTGTGCGACACAGCAAAATCTAGTGTCCAGACACTGTACACTACAGTGTAAACACATATACCATCATGCACTGCGGTTTTCTTTTACCGTGCCCTACATAGTGAATGAGTGCACATTTCGGACACACTGCACACTACTGTTATCCCATGAAAGTCAAGAAGAGGAGTGAGATGGGGCTTCAAACGGAGGAGATTCAGCCACACTTGCACTGTCTTTCTCTCTCTCTCAGCAGAAGACAGTAGTACCCAGGGCTGGACTGAGACAAGTCCAGGGGGTGGGGGTGGGACGCAATCCGGGCCGTTAGCTTTGGCCCAATATTATCTGGCCGGCGCGGAATCCCATCAGCCGTCCCACAGCCCGCGCATGAGACCCTGTCCCTGCACATGAGGGCTGTGTCTAAACACTTTTCGGACACAACTATAGTCTTTGAATTGACATTTGGCCAAATTTGTTGAGATCAGAATGTAGATTGACAGGTTTCCATTGATTTTTAGCATAAACTGCTACAATTACAGTTGCAATTGTTTCTGTTATGTTTTGGTGTTTGTATTAGTTGGTTGGGCTATAATGTTAGCTTCCTTCTTTCAGGCTATGTTACATTTTCATTAGCTTTGAACAATAAAGCATTTATATAATGCGATTAGATACTGACATGACATTTAGCTTGTTGAACACATTTATTGTACTACAATATCATTACATTTAAGGCAATTAGGATACGTTTTTCTCCAAAGTGACTTCCATTCCTTAACAACAGGGGCAGTCTACCTGGAGCAGCTTGGGGTTAAGGGTCTTGCCAGTAGTGGTTTACTAAAGGTAGGATTTGAACCAATGACTTCTTGGTCCAGAGGCAAGTATCCTACCCACGAGGATGCCACCACCCACCCCTCATTAAATAGCAGGCTGTCAGCTTACCCACTACTGGACTTTGTTGTAGCTCACAACTCACCAAAGCTGCACCAGGGGCTATTTTGTGTTTTGTGAGAAGTGTTCTCAATTAAGTCTCTGCTGTTTAACAAGACTGTGTGGACACTATATTTGAAAAGGCATTCCAGAGATGGGAACACTGAGAGGCAGGCAAACAAGAGAGGAACATTAGTTTGTAGCCCAGTTTTCATGGTCAATGCATCTATGACATTTTATTATTATATTTATAATTAACAAACTAATAATTATTTACTTAGAAAGTAGTTGCTATGGGTGAAGTTCTGTAAGCTATGTGTGATGCTTAAGCTTATGAATGATTAAGTTTGTGCTGCTTATGCAAAGTGGACCCTTTATTACCAAACACAATGCAACCAAATATTAGTACATTTATGAATAATTAACAAACAATTAGTTAAAAATTAAACGAACCTTTTGTAGATCTGGGATGATCAGAATATTGGATTTGGTTGCTTGTGTCACATTTATGGCATGCCTTTTTTGGTATTTATAAAATATGTAAAACAGGAGTTTATTTTGACACATATTATGGATGCTGTATTTCATATGTTATTTTCATACACTTGCAATGAGGGTATTTGATATCCCACACGCCTGATAGATACACCGTTGACCACCGCTTAGCAGTTAATCCATGAGGCTTGCCTGTGGCAAGTAAAGATATCATCTGATCCATATACTACTTCGATGTAACCCACATTTTTGTGTTAGTCGAAACACACCCTAGCCTAATCACTTATCTATCCTAACACAGTTATAAAATCATAAAAACACAACTAAGCCACAGAAAAAGGCAAAACTCAGCGTTATTGCGTATTCTTCTGCTGCGTGCAACCAAACTGGTTCACCCATGTAGTCCGTAAGTACGAGGTTAACGGTGTAAGTGGGAGTGGGCGTCATTAACTCAAAACGTTGAGTGTTGAGACTGTCGTGACCTGAGGACTCCCAGTATAGCCAGGTTTTAGATCATTCATTTTTTGTTTGCTCCAAAACAAATCCACCATCAGTGTTTGATATCAGCAATGCTGTTGTGTCTCAAATCCTCACAGCAATATTTCTATATATAGGATAATTTCTTACCAGAGAAGCAGAAACTGTTACTGCACCTCCAGGGCAACAAACTTTTCAAATTAACTTACTTTTGGTTTTAGAAGAGACATTGGTTAAGTGCGTTCAAACTACAAACCTTTGGACATACAGTTCTGTGCAAAGTCTAAGACACCTATGCAAATTAATTTTTGCCATTTTTCTTTCCACCAGCAAAGTTAACATTACAGCATAATGCAAACAAACAAGAAAGCAGAAAGAAGTGTCAAGATGTGTTTTGTTTGTAAAAAGGTAGTTTTGTGAGCAAGAACACATGTTTGCTTCCAGATTTCTTCTCAATACCTCTAGCCATTGCTTGGATTTGTGTCATTCTTTACTATATGTCCTGCACATTATGTTCATGCTGTTTGTTATGCTGTCACAACGAATATGGATTATTTCTTTGTGAGAGTGAATGCCTTTCAGACCGCTGACATTTTAGTCCTAAATATAATAATAAATGACAGGCTTAAAGAGGGACCACTGTTCTCTCATTACTCACAGCTAGTTATACAGGTGGGGAATACTGAAGACTAATTACTTTAAGTAGGAATCTGGATAGGTATAAATATTTACAGCTACCTGTAATGAGCTGTATTCAATAGCTAAACACATTCTGTGTATAATTAAAAACTGGGTACATTGTCCTAAACATCTCCAAACATTTCTGATTTCCAGAAGCCTACTTTCTGAAAATAGAAGCATATGCAATCCAACTCAGATCATCTCGGTGTTTGAACTGACAAATGATTGGTGTGAAATTCCCTTGCAATTTCTTTCTACCTCCTCTTGGATACAGGGGCATGAACCATCAACCTGTCCTCAAAGGGCTCCTGAGAGCTCATTTGATCTTGGCATGGCCTTTTAGCTCTCTTGTGAATGGTCAAGACCAAACCAAACCAGATTACGTTTCTTATCTTGGTGCAAAGCAGGGCTTTTCGAGCTACTCTTTAATGGTTTTCTATTTATTTGCTGCTGCTGCTTTGGTGCTGCTGGGGCAAGTTCTGATCAGAAGGCACACACCTAGTGATGCACTTTTGTAGGCTAGGAAATGTGTCACGTTTTAGTTCTGCTAATAGCCTATATCATCACTTTTTGAACAAGTTTTTTTAAAGATGACCAAAACAAGCAAAGGATGTCCCTCTGAAATGTGCTTTCCTGTCCAGATGGAAGTGGTCATTGTGCTTATTGTTGCTCAGATTATTTCAATAGGTATCTTATATTTTCTGTATTTAATTTCTGATTGATTTTGCTTTGTTAGTTTAAACTTTTGAGGACAAACAAGGTCATACATTGCTGTAGAACACATGAAATCTAGTGAACAAAAGGGTGCGTGCTCAAAACAACTCTCACACAAACCAGACCTCCTTTCCTGTGAATTCCACACTTCCATGTCATCAAACTTGTTATCTTGGTTGAGTCATATGCCGGCTGACGATTGCACCACATTGGTGTTAGAAGCCAATGTGTTTTGTTGTCACTGTAAGAACTGAGTGCTTGTCTGACTTTATCAACTGAACAAACCCTCTCACTTCATAGTCCTTGGCAAATGGTGCAATCACACTACAGAGAAAGAGTACTGATGGGTTCTAAATACCCAATATTTTGCTCAGAATGGGTTGGAGTGAAAATAAAAGTGTTTTGTACATTTGGCTTTAATGATTGCTGCTCCAAGCAAACACTGAGTGAATGTCATCACAGATCTTCAAAGAAGCCCCTTTTCAGCTTGTGATTTTACATTAACTGCTACAATGCCATCAAGGCCAAAGCAGACTGAATGCTGGCAAAAAATTTTCTGTCATTGTGGGATGTTTCGAATGTAATGAAGGCAGAAACATGGACTGCAGCTCAAAGAGAGAGCATATAAAAGCATCTGTTATATGTAAAAGAGTGAAAAGCACAATTTATTAATTTTGTCTTTGACTGTGGAAAAAAAATCTTCATTAAGATAGCTGGTATAAAATGTAGGTCTCAAAAAATACTTTTTATTCTTTGGAATTCATATATTTTACTTGCTGTGAACAGATTTTTAGAATAGCTATTTTTGTTTCTTTAATAAATTTGCCAACACTCAAAAGGCATAAGAAATATAAGAACTGAGGATTGGGCTCATTCATATCTAGCCCAAGCAGTAGATTCACACTGATTGTATCAAATTTATTGTGATATATTACATGTAGTGAAGCGTTGTTCTCCAGAACTTTATAAGACATCAATGCCCAGCTTCTCCTACCCACAGTCTGCAATCAGTAGATTGCAGAGACACACATAAAATCATAAAATGATACATGTATATATGATTATTAACTTTTCCATTGTTTTTCACTGAATGTGTTATTGATATTTAACTTTGCTTCATGTGATATGATGAATGATCCACCTGAAGAACCAAAACTAGTGACCACAAATGCTACTTTTCTCAATGTACCAATATTTTTGACAAGTCATGTGTGTTTGTTTCATGGCTGTATGTCATTTATATAAGGATTTATTTATTTCTGCTGTTGTCTTTAGAGTGTGTAGACAAAACGAACAGTTTTAGAGGAACTGTTATTACCAGGTTTCGGTTAAAACCGACAAAAATTAGTGCATATGGAATGAAATTTCCCAAGGGTCTGGAGTCTTTTCAGATCTTTTAATTATCTCATTTAATATATCAATAATACACTCCATATGTCCAATTGTAACATTCGACTTGTTCATGGCCACTTTTGGCCAATTGAAACAACATTTTTAAATTCTTTGTTATTTACATTGTAAAATCATACAAATTAGGTTAAAATACTTTGATTCTAAACTCAACTCTTGAGAAATGTAGTTTTTAGTGGTTTTACCAGATTATGTCATTTATCCATTCATCCAATATAGAAAATGGCCATTTTTGAGGTTGATTACTAATATTCGACAAGAACGGATGTTAGTGAAAATAATTATGTAGTAAAATTAGCATAAAATTATATATAAATATAAAATATAAATATAAATATATGGTCATTATATAAAATATTATATAAAATTGCTCACCTGGCCAAAAAGGTATAAATTACATAATCTGATAGAAACCGCTAAAAACTACATTTGTAAAGTGCATTTTTAAAAAATGTAGTTTTCATGGCTTTCAATTGGCTAAAAGTGGCCACGAACAAAAGCTGAATGTATAGTAAAAACGAACAGGGCCAGAGGGATATAGTAATGTTATAGCATGGTGTATGTTTGTTCACATGTGCATGTGTGTGCATGATGACAGAGATTAAAATAATGAACCAAATGTTCTAGATTTGGTTCTGAAGCTGTAACTCCACAGGATTGTTGTTCTTCCCAGTAGTTGGGTAAAGATCCACATCGCAGCACGCTGACTCAAACTGTTAACCCAAATCCAGCTGGGCTGAAACAACTCATGCTGGGTTTGTCCATTTTGGATCCGGTTCTACGTTTCCAAATAACGCAACTTGGCATATTTTTAAAATATCAGTTTTTAGTGTATACATGTATATCTGTGCATATAGAAGGCTATATAATTTTGTGTATGTGTAAATTAATTTTATTCACATATCCACTTAATATACACTAATTTATTGATTGCAGTAAAAAATATATTTCATGCTATTTCAGGGTGAGTCGAAGAAGATGATCACATTCTACTTGAACTTGCTTAAGTACATAAAAAATCCATGTTACATTTTACATTTGCTCTAGACTGTGCCTCAGGCATCTCTGTATAATGTATGTCAGCCATGTCTGGTTGAACATTGGTCTAAAAAAATGTAAATCTGAAATTAAAACAAAAATGGCTTTAAAAGCATCCACTCATTATAGAGCAGACAGCAGTCCAGCAGGGGCTAAACCCCAGCCAAGGCTAATCACAAACTCCTGTATTCTCTTTGGTGCTTTCTATCTAAACTCTGCACCCTTTGAAGTGTCGACAGTGTGTGTGTATGTGAGGAGTGTGAGCGAGTGGTGGACAGGGCGACAGGTGGGCTCAGCTCCTTCCATCTGTCTTTTCCCCCACACCTCTAATCCACTCATACTTGCATTTCTCACTCTCTGTTTGTTCCAGGGCTGGAAACATGCCTCCCTCATTTGCGATGATTTGGTGAATAATTTATGCTGGAGTAGGTGTGAGAGGTGTGGGTATTGTGTATTTATGTGTGTGTGTGTGTGTGTGTGTGTGTGTGTATCTGTCACCGTGAAGGTTTGATGTAAGCCTGTCTAGCATATAAGCCTAAATATGCAGACTTTAAAGTACATATAGTTTCAGAAATGGGATGTCTGAACATTATCTGATTCTTTATTCACTCTGGTAAAAAATGCAATATAGACGGTGTTTGATAGTAATGAACTATGTGTTAACTGCATTATATAACCTGAATACATAAACCAAGAACTTATAGACAAAGTTAATAATTCTCTAGTTTATAAATGGTCACTTTCACTTCACTTTCACTTTCACAAAAGTATGATGGCTTTTAAAATAGGTACAATCAGAATCTAGATTCTCTTTTGGGATTGCTGTTTTTAAAAAATTGATTCGGCCATATTCTTAGCTTCCCAAATGTGTCTTTACACGTTTTACAAGCTTTTTCACTTTACAATAGTCCCTCCCAACCAACCCCCAAACTCCCCCGCACCCCCACCCCCACAGAAAGGTTTAGTCAGGCATTAAGTTCTAGATGGGTGTAAAGCTATAGTTGGGAGTTAAGTTCTGATGAAGCATAAAGCTTTGGTCAGCCATTAAGAAGCTCTAGCCAGGTCTAAATCTCTAGTTGCATGTTGAATTCTAGTCAGGTTCTAGTCGGATGTTAGGGTGTCATCAGGTATAGACACTCTTTAATAGCTAGTAGCTATTCCTGTGTGATATTCTGACTTCATCAGTTGATCATTCGCTTGCAGAATGGCACCAAATTAGCCTGCTAATGTTCCTAGAGTCAGGAACTTACTATCTTATCTTCCCAGAAGATACTGCTCGGCTGATGACACTGTGCCTCTCCCTGTTTGTACACTGTTTATAGAGCAAAATGACAATTTCTGCTTCCAAATGGATCAATAAAGTGTAACTTGTGCACACTCTTGTTTATTTTCTTTGCTAAAGTTTGACCTTTGGAAGATTGGCTTCTTCAAATCCTGAGCATCCCTCTTTGATTGCATCTCTCTGTGAGAAACGTGTTAGACTTCTAAGAAGTGACATTTTACTGGCCCTCATGCAGCTTATAGAATCGGGTGTGAGCCGTATCTGAAACATTGACCCAATAAAGCCTTTAGTGCTGGGTATGTTAGTGGTTTGGTAGATAAGAGCAGGAGAGATGACATTTCCCAGTACAATACACAGGACAGAATGAGTTTGATTGGTGCCATGGGGTCTGGACACAGCTGCTTCCGTCTGGCTGTAATTTACTCTCCCTCGTTTATGAATTGGGCCATTGTGGGTGGAAATGTCATGTCATACTATTATAGTGTACTATATGAGAAGCAGTATGGCAGGGCTCACACAAATGCACACACACAGCAGTCTAACCAATGATATGGGCCTTTACCAGTTTGCATTATAACTATACATATGAACAAAAACAGTCTTTATCACAGCACGTTTATAGACATTTCATATGCTTCTTTAAAGAGTTTATATGGAAAACAAAGTTATTCTTTTTTAAATAAAAGAGTTTCATGTGGTATGTAAACAATGCAAAGGTTCAACATGCTTTTCACATCCTAGTCCATGCAATGCAATCAGCTCCACCCACTTACAGTGAAGTTGCAAGGAGTTTCAGTCCACATTGTGCCTAAATGTGGCAAAATGCAGGTCATCTGTTCAGAACAGAGCCTGTTTACATATATTATTCTCAAATGCACAGTAATAAAAAGCTGTTTTTTGTGTACAAAACCACAAAAAAGTCAGTAGCGGACTTCAGGGAAAGGAATAAAGATTATAAGTGTATGATATGGGTCATTTGGTGAATGTGTGGTCTATATTAGTCTCTTTTTACAGATGTCACTCTTTAAATATATACAAAACATGCTGATAAAATAAAACAGATCACATTCTGAAACTCCTATCACTCACAGCCTTTATTTCTATTGGAAGAAAAATTAAAGTATCATGTAAGATATACTTGAAGATATATTCAAAATTAAAGTATCATGTAAGATATACATATGACAGAAGCAACGTGTGCACAGTTGCAAGTTGTTTTGTTACCACTGTAGTGAGTGGCTAATTTACATTGCCTTTGTGTTTCACACAGCCACAATGATACCACATACTTTTACGTATTGCACTGACCCATTAATGCAAGGAAATGGCAAATTATGTGCATGTATTATTGTGCATAAGTCAATTTCGATGTAACACAAGGGTCCCCCACAGGGGATGGGGTTTATTTTTCATTTCCTGTTGTTTTTATTATTTGTACTAACTATGAACATTTTTTTCATGTTCTTCAAATATACATTTTTTTCTCATGAGATAAAACTGGACATATCCCTCTCTGACCTTGCAAATATAATTTTCTTTTGATATTTCACTACACCTGGGGCCTAGTTTACTGAGTAAATGTCTTCTCTGTCATGTAGTGCCCATAGAACAAAGTGTGCAAAATCTACAAAGCACACAAGACTTTGGAAAGTCTCCAGACAGAGGCCCAGGCATGTAGGGCTGCCCGAAGTCTAGTGGGCTTTGTAGATCTTGCACTCTGGCTTCTCTGGGGTAGTAGTGAAGCCAGGAAGATGTGACAGATCCACTATCCCTCTAAGGGGCTTCAAGCTTCAAGAGAGTTGTGTCCGTTCCACCAGCTTCCAGTACATCAGCTCTTGCTCCTCTGTATGGAGACTAGTTCCCCCAACCTCCAGAAAGGCTAATAATGCCTGACTGAACACATGCTGGAGGAGGCGAGCTGCGGCCACACACACAAACTGTGTTTTATCCATGCGCTTATTAGAAAATCTGAAGATCCACGCCTTTTTAAAGAAAAAAGAACTGCGTGACAGTGAGAGTTGCTATAAGGGCAAACATTTTGATATCAGAATCAGAATCGCATTTATTGGCCAAGTATGTGAGTGAACACATACAAGGAATTTGATTCCAGTAGATGGTGTCTCTCAAGTACAACACTATAAAAACGACAACAATATTAAAAGATACAATAAACAATATACCGAGCAAATATAATATACAACTACAACTACCTATATCTAGAATTCTTATTAAAAGACATTTTTTTTTAGGTGCAACAGAGGGCCAGATGGGGCTACCACCCAACACTGCTCTTCTGGTGCAGATCCCTCCCAGTACACTAAATATCGTAAGCATCCCCACGCATCAGGACTCCAATTTATCCCAAACTTGGACCATGGACTTCCAGCAGAGGGGGATTATCATAATAATAATAATAATAAAAATAATAATAATACATTTTATTCATAAGGCGCCTTTCAGGTCACCCAAGGACACCGTACAATCTTTGATAAAATATTAATACAAAAAAAGAAGCATACAAAGAAGCATATAAAGAAGCATGTCTCCCAAAAACAATAAAACAATTTAGACAGAATACAAGTAAAACAAATTGGGCGGTGTGTAATAAGAGGATCATGTTTCTCCACAGCCTGTGTATGACCACAATCACAAAAGTGGGGGATGGAAAACTTGATGAAGCTAATCAGGTATGGGTAGTTGTAGTTTGTAGGCTATGTAGAATTGTGAAAGATTCTATGAACCATGGACTCCATGACATGAAAAAAACATGACTTTTTTTTGCTTGGTAGTTTCAATTTAATGTTTCATGTGGACAACCAAACCTTCTGGCCCAGAAGGTAGATGGCTGTCAGGTGCTGTTTGTGGTGAGCTTTTGCCTTTTGATGACCCACTGCTTTCTGTGGCTGGCTTCTCATTAGTTTAGTGAAAATGGTTTTTCTGCAGAATTGTTCTATGTTGGATGGAATTCTTCTTAACAATAAAATACTGGATGCGGCATATAATTCCTAGCTCTAGTGATCCCTCGATATAACTGTTGAGGGTAAAAGGAGAGGGTATATATGATTGTTTAGCATCTTCCACGAGGTCAATGGCACAGTCACTGATATGATGTGGGGATAAGTTTTGGCTTATTTTATTGAAAAATACTTCCTGACTAAAACTAGACGTTTGACATTCAGTAGGAATGAGGGTTTCTACTTTTAATAGTGTGTTCTTGAGAGAAGCGAAAGTGACCATTCTGTTATATTTGAACACACCACAGCACAAAATTCTTCCTCTGCATTTAATCCATTCACCAAGTGAAGCACCCGGGGCGCAGTGTGTGGGAAATTAATGTTGCTCAGGGGTACCTTGGAGGTGCTTAGTGGTCTTGGGAATCAAACCCATGACTTCCTCATCACAGGGCTACACACTGCTAACCATGGGTGTAAGGGGGTTTCACAGGTAGTGACCAATAATTCAGTTCACAATGCAAGATGCTGTTTTGAAGATTCAGAGTTTGATCCACCTTCTCTTTACCAACGGGTTCTCCACTGAGTGAATGCATATTAAGTGTTGGCTAATAACATTGCAGCAAATTTGTGAGGCCGGTGACAAGTTGCCCACTAACCTATGATGGCACAGACAGAGTATGTTTAATTATTCCAGGAAATCAAGAATGGAATTTTAAATTGATGTGTACTTATAGCGAGATGAGAAATGGTGCTCAGGGCATTCTCATAAAATATGACACACTCCTCTACAGTAGAAACATAAATGAATTAGCTGTGCTTCTTCTCCACTCCTCTGTAGGTAAATGCACCTGACTGACTTGCATGGGCTCACCAGTCGAAGTTGTGTTGAGATGATTTAAAGCAGGGTGGTTTAATGGGAAACAGCATTCTCTAAAAAGATTATCATCCCCACTAGCTAAGTGGATGAGTTGTTCCAATGAGAGATTTTCATCTCTGCATGTCGGTTCTGCTTTCAGTTCACCCATAAGTCCCAGAAAAACTTTTAACTGAAGCCGCTGGCTGCTAGAATACAAAAGGATAAAGCATAGTTTGCAGTTTGCAGTGGAATCTTCTTGTTTAAGGTTTAGCAACATTTCAACTGCTCTTTTCCTGTAGTATGATGATCAAAAACATCATAGAAATGTTCTAAGAAGTCAGTGATCACAAAGACAGATGTCTCCTACTGGTGTGGTGGATGTTTTGTATTCATATTTACCAAAAAGCATTGGCAGTGATATTTTGATTGATGCCACTAAAGGTCTCACTATGTAATCAATATTTTCTGATATTATCAACAGATGTATGAAAACATTTACTTCTGTGTTTAAGAGAACATATATTATTTACCTACATATTTACCTACATATTTTTCTAGCCTGTGTTGGTTATCCACAAATTTATAGAAATTTTTCCAAGTAATGTGACTGTCCGTGCTTTTCTTGAATTGATGGTGTAAGAGTCTCACTCTGTCCTTTAACCCCCTGTTCTCTTTTCTGCTCTTCTGTTATGTCTTGCCTTTGAATATGTTTAACACATGGTTCTGGATTTTGACAGGCTTTTAGCCTCTTGCTTTCCGTACTCACATTCCTCCTATGACCTGCCCTACCACTTAGTGCCCACACCTGCTCATTTATTCCCCTGTGATTCAGCTGTGTTTGACTTCTCAGTATGTATTTATACTCCTGTCTACGTTGATGTGGTCAGTCATCCGTAACTCTACCCATGGATCTGAATAATCGTATTGCTGTTTGGTGTTGCAATCCATTGTTAGTCTGATTAAATAGTCAGCGTCTGTTTGCATTTGCAACCGTTCTCATCCTTCTATGCACCCACACATGAAAGATTTTTTATTTTGTTTTGTTTTTTAATAATTAAAAATGTAGGAACAGGTTGACCATAAAAATTTAATGAGAATTACCCACCTGTTTTTACAGCCTGCCCTCCAGCCTGTATACCTGGGGCACTGGCTGTGCCTTTTGAAAGCCCACAGAAGAATAAGTAAACAAGCTGAGGCGGGGGCATTGGTGCTGAAAGACGGATGAAATGACGGTGGGCGAAGTCATATGTGGATAGAAGCCTCAAAACAAAATGCTCTCTTCTGTCTCTTACACAAACCCAGGAGAACAGTCCTTTTAGCTAGGGACAGGCAGTAGAGCAGGGGAAGTGGGGGTAGTGGCCTCACATTACATCCCTACTGCTCTCTCCTTGCAGTGGTCACCCAGATAACATGGAAAAGTGTATTGAAATGAAAACATTTCTAAAAGGGTTAAGAGGGCAAAAGAAGAGGAGACAGTTGTGTGTATTTTTGCTTGCTATCTTGATGTTTGTGCATTAAAATACAGATGCAGAATAATTTATCGTATTTACAGTATCAGTATCACCGAATCACAAACAAATGTATTTCTAATGGATGTGACCGTATACAGCTTGGGTCACAGCTGTCTGTTGTAACCTGCACTCTGTCAACTGTTGAATGTTGTATGTTGCTACCATGCTACATTGTCTCATCTCACTTGTACTTGTACACAGCGTCTAATGACAATAATGTAACCTTAAACATTAAACCTTAATGCTGAAGTTTATGCACAGGATTGGAACAGTTTAGCCTGGCTTTAATTAATTCTGTGAAATCTGGGGTTTGTTACGTCTGTGAGACAACAGGAAGCATCAGAAGCATTTGGTAGCTAGCTAGCTGCTAACACTAGCTGATTGAGTGCAGAAAAATAATCATTCTTGGATGTGCACCATCTGTAGATCTAATATGAACTGATTCGGGAGAAAGTAGTGATTTCTTTTTAAAGCAATGGGCTGTGAAATATTAGTCAACTTTAGCCATAACAAACAAAAGTAATCTGGATATTGTTGGCACCACATGTACTTGAAATACTTGCCAAGTTGGATTAAGACCCCACAGGCCACAGGGTGTCAAAATACCAAATTTCAAACACTTTTGATGAATACCCACTTCAACTCCAGAATAAATTAGGCAGTAAAGAAAAATAAGAAATTAAAGTAAATGAAATCTCATTACTGAAGTTGACAAACAAATTCACATATGCAGATTTTTTTCCTAATCAGGCATTAATCTGAATATTGAGCATTGCTAAATTTAAAATAAATGAAACACATTACATTGGCACTGTATGGTAAAAAACACATAACTGAGCATTCTGGTTTTGAAACCTTGGGAAATGCAGATTGCCAAGAGGACTGGCCCAGAATTTAATTTAATTCCATCTTGCTATTAAACATCTCAGTGTTGTAATTGTGAACACTGGCTTTGCAACAAAGTACTAATTCACACACAAAAAACCACAAATTTATAGTGTTTTTAACCCTGTCTTGGTTTATGTACATGAATATATACTTTAAGTCGATAGAGATTCGATATGAAGAGGATATCTGCACTGAATACATACTGATCAGCCACAACATTATATCCACATGAAGGGAATAACTATGATTATCTCATTACAGAGGCACCTGTCAAAGGATGAGATATTAATCAGTTCTTGAAGCTGATGTGCTGAAAGCAAGAAATGTTAGCGTGTGAAGGAATTTGACAAATGTCAAATTCTAATTGCTAGATGACTGGGCCATGCCTCCAAATGGCAGGCCTTGTGTAGTGTACCCAGGATGTGTTTAGTGGTTAGTAACTACCAAAAATGGCCCACGATCTCAGTCCTATCTGGCATCTGTAGGATGCGCTCAACAAACTAGCATGATCAGTAGAGGTTCTGCCTCACTCTTGCAAGGTTTAAAGGACCTGCCGCCAATGTCTTGGTGCCAGAAACCACCATTATTTAGGTTAAATATTATCTTACACTCTATTCCCTTTACCAGAGTTTTGCGACAATAAAAACCCTTGCAGCACTTGCAAGCACTGTCAACCACAAAGGAGCTAAAGAATGTTTTGTTGTATTAATGTAAAAATATATTTAAGCAGCTGCACTCTGTGAACTGTGAAAAGTTGACATCTGTTCTTTGCCATCGAGGAAGATTTTGTGATCCTGAGGGTAGAAATGCTTGAAATCCTTCAGAACAGTCTGGTTAACAGGTCTACAAGCAGCAAAAGAAGGCTTTCTTCTTTTTTACTGTCCACTGAAAGCCTAGTTAGCACCACTATTCACATTTACAGCATATCCCTAAATAGACAGCAAAAAAATTATACTATTAATGTGAATGAGATATAAGGACAGATTTTTAAAAATCACATGTCATGTCATTTCATTACTACACATGTTCCACAATGAAGGTCTCCTAAAGTGGAGGCATTTCCAGAGTGAGCTTGTTTATGGGTCAGCTGACCAAATGTTATGGCCGGCTCACCTGTGCCATACTCCCCGTCTTCTCGGGCCTTGGAGTTGAATCTGGGTTTCTCTCTCACTGCTGCCTTTGTTTTGATTTCTTTCAGATCACCAAACAGTTTCACCTGCATCTCATCAGTCTGCAGCGTCCGTTAACTCTGTCTACTGGCTGGTTATGTCTCTTTCTGTCCCTCTGTCCATCTTTTTGTCATGATCCTGCCTTATCTATGCATGCCAGTGATACAGAAGGACACTTACCTCTGGCAGGATTAGAAGGGTCTGTTCAGTGGATTCTCCTCTACAGAATATATCGGCAGGCCAATATTATCGGCCGATATTAGTCATTTTCCAAACTATCGGTATCGGCATTTATAATGGCCGA
>JBBPDB010132716.1:0-16185 GCA_037974465.1 Brachypetersius altus
TGCGCATCTAGAGAGCGTCTCTCTTTCTCACACGCTCTGTGTTTCTCTCTCTCGCGCACGCACGCACGCACTCACTCTCTCTCTCTCACACACACACACACACACACACACACACACACATACACACACACACACACACACACTATTTGAGTTTCAGGGTGATACGCTTGTTTAAACTGATTTAAAACATACTTCCAGCAGAGACATAACACATCCTTTTACAAAAGGGTGTATAAGATTGTAGCATAAATCCACAGGAGACAAGAGGAATGTCCTTTGATTTATAGATATAATATGATTGCTGGCTGTAGGTGAGACTTCCAACTTGTGGTGAGAAAAAACCCCAGACATTGAGTGCTACGACTTTTGTTTTGCTAGAGACACCACAATACCACGTTTTACTCTCCAAGAATGTATATTATATATATGTATATATGTATATTAGATATAAAATGACAATATGCCTGTGTGTCATGTCTCATTTCAGCTTACTTTTGTTACAGAGCTGGATTAAATTTTTTGCAGATATAAGATCCAGCATCTTCTCCTGACATCTGCCTGATATCAATACCTGCTACAGGACTGGTGGCATCTCTAGTACCAACATATTTAGTAGGGATGCACCGATTGCAATTTTCTTTGCCGATTCCGATTACCGTTTTTGTTTGTAAGTGTGATCAGCCGATACCAATTTTTCCGATACTGATTTTTCCGATCCCGATTTTTTCCCCCAGATAACAGAAAATTAGAGCTGCTGCATGTAGTCGACGACAATGACACAAAATAATGGGTCTCAGCTTTATTTAATGTAACGTGGTAGTCACTTACCCTGTGACATATGATAGTGGCAGCTCTACAGCAAATACAAACAAAAATCTAATTTTCTTTAATATAAAGTTTTTTCATAACTAATTTTCTTTACAAATGTAAATAAATAACATGTAATACATAAACAAACAAATAAACACCCCCAAAAAAGATTGGTTTGAGCGATCAGCCGATCACCAAAAATCGTCCGTTTCTGATCCCTGGCCGATCGATCGGTGCATCCCTAATATTTAGTTGTATAGATTGTGAGACAAAGAAATACATGTACATTTGTTTCACAGTTTGTATGGACTGCTGTGGACCTGAGCGAACACAAGTTCACATCCCTATTTTCTACAGAACTTGTCTGTTAATTTAAATGACCTACTGAATTATAGTAGATGTCATGCATTCCTGGAAGTAAGCATGTTGCAAAAGTTGCTATCTGATGTACCTGATAATGAAATCAAGTCTTTGTAGAGTAGAATGCTTATCTTCAACAAAGCTGAATGATCACAAGATATGTGCATACAGGAAATCTCTCAAATTCCTGTTACAGTTTTGATAAAGGCAAGAAAGCTACACTGAGTGTACTTTCTCACAAGAATCCTTTCCACCAGGCCACTAAAGTCTAAAAACACCAAAACTTATTTACTACCTGCTTTGTCAGTACCAGCATGAGTTAATCTGTGTTTTCGTATCGTATTTAAACACCAGTCCATTTGTTAATTCTGAATAAAAGGTTGTTCTGAACATCAGCCTCAGGTAGGTATTTCCCCTTCAAGACTAATTTAATGCCCTATGATGGAAAAATACTACCCTTAGTTTCTACAACATACTGAAAGCAGACATTCCTTACATATTAGAAGAAAAATATGTATAAAGCAAGACGCCAATAAAGCATGTAGATAAAAGCCTTGACAATGGGTGCAAAATGGGACACAAAACACGCAGATGGAATGTGAATGGGCTTATCATACATCTGTTCACTTGTGACTTGAAAACAGTGGCCTAATTGGACAATAAATGTAGGTTGACGAAGACTGGGTCATGGATAAGAAGTTGTATAGATGTTGTATAGATGAACACGGAACATTGACACGTTATGTTGATCCGAGACAATGGCCAAACTGTCATGGCTAGATGACTGGATAAGAGCATTTCCAAAACGCCAGGTCCTTTGGGGTCTTTTTGGGTATCTACCAAAAGTTTTCCCTGTAAGTTCAGCCAGTGAGCTAATGGCAGGGTGGTGGACACTCAAGGCCCAACCATGTGTGTAGAGAGTGAAGGCTAGTGCAACCCACAGAAGAGCTACTGTAGCACAAATTACTTGAAGTTCAAGGATGGACAAGCTAGGCTGATCCATGGAAGCCCCACCTCACAACTTACAGGACTTAAAGGATACCAAAGCACACTTTCAGATGTCTAGTGGACTCCATGACTCAATAGGTCAGATCAGTTTTAGCAGCACGAAGGGATTCTAAACAATATTAAGCAGGTTGTTTTAATGAAATAAATGATCCTTTTATGATTCAAGTAGATTTTGTCAATCAACTTTCAGTCTGAACTAATAACTTCCTTTTTACAAATCTGTACTGCTGACTGGCAGGATTTCTTCTAAAAAACACCTTCTACTCGGTCAAAGACCATCAAGCATGCTTCTAGGGTAATCCCAAAGGATTTCATTGTTAGGCAAGCCATCTTTTTGTCACACTGTATTATATTAGACTAGTCTAATAGCCTAAACGTGCCTAAGTTTGAGAAGTTTATTTGCATAATTAAAACATTTCTACAGGGTACAAAACAACCTTCTAGAATTAACTAAACTAGAATCACAGCTTTTCTCTCTTTTTATCTACAAATGAGTAGAGCTACTTTGACTGTTCTCTTCAGATACTCTGAACTAACTTTTAGACGAAGTCTTTGGACAACATGCAAATGATACTTGGCTAGAATTCCCTGTCCTTTTCCTCTTGGCACATGTAAAAGAAAACATTTCATAAATTGCTTGGTGTGTGCCAGTAGGATTTAGGTCTGTGATTCACTGCACAATGAGCGCACTTATTTCAAGTGGGAAGCACTGCCAGTTATTCATGTTTCACGACACTTTAATCGAAGCCCTTCCAGCAACTTTTGAAAAACCATGCACATTCGTAATAGTTTATTTGCTTGTTATACATATGCTATGTTGGGTGCGCATGGCTGAGAAAGCAAGCAAGACTGTGTTTATGATAAGTCTGTACTGGAATATGTTTTGAATTTAATTAATCCACCTTTCAGCTTATTCAGCGTTCTCCAGTTTGAAGGCTTGGTTGGATGTGTGACCAGGACAGCACATGTGTTTGGTGCATGCACACAACACTCCTGGAGATTATGATTACAGGAACTGCTCAGGGGCAGGGATTTCATTCATGCCCACTGGACCATGTCCGACACACACACAAATACATGCGCGCATACAATGACATGTGGCCTCAGTCAGCACTCCTCTGGCTCGAGCCTCGACTCCAATTAACGTATTTATTAGTCTAAGCCATGGGGTCAAGCCAGAAGCAGGGCATGTCAACTAGTACCGCAATAATAACCTTTAAAAAAGGTGTTACCCCAGTAAAACCTTGCCCAAAAACTCACATTTAGCATGTGGTCACTGTCATAAAACCTGGGAGTGACTTGAACTTGTATCTCCAAAATGGTCACTTTAAACATTTATATTTAAAAACAATTTTAAACATTAATGTCAAGTCATTTCTTGTGCAATGACTGTTCTGATAGGGCAGAAACATACAAATAATTTATGAGAATCCCTAAGTAAGCTAACTCCAACTTCTAAGCTAACTCTCAACTTCAATACATCCAAGGCTTTATATCGCAAATATAGTACATCATCTCCAAGTTGAAACTTATTACTGTTTTTAGACCAATAAAGCAAGTTATGTCAACAAAGCATGCTCTGCAATAACCTCACCAGGTCAGACATGATCATTTTGGGATTATTTGGGAACAACTATGACTGTTGCAGATTCATATGGGTGGGAACAAACTGAGAGTAAAATTTCAAAACGAATCCAAAACCACATTCAGGTGGAGGGTGAGCTCATGGATGTAATGCAAGTTGGCAGGACTGAACATTTTATCCTATAAACCCCAATTATTCATGTAAATCTGTAGTACATGTGTGGAGAACAGATTAAGATTACATGTAGTAAAAATAAACATTAACTCTTGCGGAAATCCGTCACAGTTTAAGCTCGGACAATACTAATAGCTCTGTTCCTGAAACACTCATTCTGAAGACGAAATGTTTGTTAACCACGGGGTTTTGTACACCAGCTTGTTTTGCTGATGTTATCAATTATATATATCAACGATATAAAAACAGATTAGCGTGCCAGTGGATTTCACCCCAATTCATCGCCAAACGTTCAACAAGCTGTCCGAAGACATTTTTTCTCATTACAAGTCCATGTCTGGCCCCCAGCTCTGAGACAGACTGATTGTTGTGGTAGTTCAGAAAATGTATGATTGCGGCCCCACAGTTCAGACAACTAATCAAGTCGCAAGCAAAATGTGCCCCCTTTATTTACAGCAACACCACAGCTCAAACTGGACCAGACCAATGGTGAAACAGCCCAGTCCACTAGGACCAGAAAAGTGCAAAGCTTAGCATTTTCTCTGAATAAACACACATGTTTCAGTTCATCAACACTAGCAATGCTGTGTATTTAGAACTTGGCACACTGAAAGATGTCAAAAGCCAATCTTACAACAGGCGATATTTTGACACTAGATCAAATATATCATTCTGACGACTCATTTGATCCAAACGGCCTCCTATGAGAAATATTTACAAAAGGTAACACTAATTAAAGCACATATAAGCCTTTAAGTGATTAATTTTCAAGCACTCACAATTAGAGCGTGGTACTATCAGCAAATTCACAGTAAGTAGTAAGAAAAAGTACAACTGCTGCACTGACATATTTGTTCAGGGTTTCTCTTAAAATAGTAAGCATTACATTAGATATAAATGACCAAAGTATGCCTGTCTTAATAAGTTAGAAAATGATATTCATTTCAATTATACACAACAAGCTGCATGAACGGCACTCTGTGCCGCTATTCTAGTGAATATCATCTTCAACATAACTTTGTATAAACATAATTAACATAAAAATTAAAAAAGCAAAGTTTTATTATTAGTAGGGGTGTAACGATACAGTCAACTCATGATTCAGGACATGCAGTTTGACTCAGTCACACTTTATCCAACAAAGCAAGACTGCAAAACAGTTCAATATTCTCAAGATCTAGAATGAAAACGGAAAGAATGAAATAGATTTTTCAGTTCTGATACATGTATCAGATCTGAATTGTTACAGAACTGAAAAGTCATGAAATTGGACTACAGTGTTGATTATGACTATAATCTACGTATTTTCATCAAATATAATTGACAGCGCATTCTTCACAATGCAATGTCACATATCTATGGTGCATACCATATCAAATGTCTATGCATTGCCATATCACAGTTTGCTAATGCACTGTTACACCTATAATTGTTAGAGCAAGTATTTGCATGTTGAGTGTCGCAAACATTTTCCTCCCTTATTTTGAACTAAGAGCATGATGTATGCAAATACTGCTTGAAAATATATTATTGCCTTCCAGTTCATGGCTGTGGAAACTAAAAACAGCTAGTTTTGAATTCACTGACTTGTGATTTCACAAAAATCTATCTAGACATATGCATCTATTCAGCATACAGCACCACAGCTCTGTCCGATCACACTGAGTGCTTCAACCAGACTGATGTTTCAAAGAGGCACAATGCAATAATCTTAATAAAGACCTAGTTTACCTATATTAAGTTTATGCTTCTGCATTCGTATGTGATACAGCGACATTAATCAACTGATTTTCATCAAAGATCCCAAACAAGCACCACAGAAGCACCACTTTACTACAGAGAAGTCAAATTAGTCTGATTAAGGCATAGACAGCGCTGGGAGATGTGGTTTGGCCAACATACTCATGCACAGAACTAATTCTGATTGGCAAATATGACCTTGTGTGAGTTTTATAAGCATGAGCAGCAGAACAAACAACAGTTTGGAGCTTTTATTCTTGTACTTTCATTAAGTTCCCTGACTGGACTCATTTCACTCTCATTAATAAACTCTGATTTTCCAAAAGGAAGGTTCCTTTTCTGTTTCTGGGCTGGGATCTTGATCACCGAGAGCTGGAGGATTAGGCGCATATGTGCGCACGAGAGCAGAAATCGACTTCAGATGGGGCTTCCCATGTGAATGCCATTATACATTCAGATGAGAGGATCCATCAAGTAATCATTTCTATCATAACAAAGGGTGTCTGTGGTCAACAGACACGTGTACTGGCACGGCTATGAGCCCAAACCTGAACACCACAGCTGTATAGTACAATACATGCTAAAGGGAACAGATTCAGGTAATCAAATTTAAATAATCTCTGTACATCAGCAGATGCCATTCTTTGCATACAACATAGTGCTTTATGGGTATTCCACATCAATTCCGGTGTTTAGTTTACCTACTGTAGTGTTTTGAGGGATTGAAAGAGTTCACAGAGTTTTCTCCATCATGTTTTAGGGCAACTTTACACAATAGCATTAACAAAATAATAGTGCTGGACAAATAGCAATTTGCAAGCTAGAAAAGAGCATGTATATATATATTTTATAAAGTATGCCACTCATACACTGTATGTTGTTATAGAAGCTGTGATTGTCGCTCCTTCTCAGCTTTGATGAGTCATGTTGGAGATAATAGTGTAACAAAATTCTCCTTTTATCTGCTTCACTTTCTTATATTTAGTTCATTTCAGGTAGTTGCCATTATTTATTTTATTGGTTTCTTTTTTTATCATGTAAAGAAGAAGCGAAGGAAACATTCAGGCAAAGTTAAGCTCAGTCACAGCTACAGGAAGTAAAGTAAGGAGGACCAAGGAGTTTTTGGAGCTTGAAGCATTTAAAGCGCACCCACACAAACGATTTCAGCTGCATCTCCACTCCTTTAGCCTGGCAGCTTGACGGCTCTGAGGTGAGGCGACGTGGGTGGCTAAACTAAACCAGCACTAATTCATCTACTTACTTCTTTTTAACAATAATAACAACAATCACTGTCCGTTTTAAACGCTCCTGCTGATAAAGTGTGCTTTTGTGGCTTGAAAAAAAAAAAAAAGACGAAGCTTCCGAATTCTTCAATACGGACGCAAATACCAACGTAATTATTTGGGCAGCCCTACAAAATTGCACTACATAGCAAATAAGGCACAGTTTCAGACATAGACTGTAGACAAATATCCACCGACAGACAATGCAGAATGAGAGAAGACATCAACAGTCAATGCTTCTCATCTGTGCAATCCTACATGGAGTACAAATACAGGAACTTGAGGCCATTCAGGTCACAATGTCAATGTGGCTGAACAAATGATCATGGCAGCCAAGCATGAGCAGTATGTGTACATTCGGTTTCACTTTTCCACCTACGCACAAGTCACTGCCAACAGCGGTTACCTTCAGGAACATCCATACCCAAGGAAGGAAGAGAAATGGCCCAAGAATGTAAGAGTCATTGGGGAAAACCAGACACTGTGACCCATTCAGCTCTGGGCCAGCACAGAAAATGAATGTGTGGTCAGAGTGGAAAGTGTCAGAGCTGAGCAAACATTAAAGAAGCACTAAAAGTTTTCACCCTAATCTCTAACTGCTGCATCTGCACCAAACGGTCAATTGCAGGTGCTGAAGCAACTTCTCACTGGCTTCTACTGCAAGTGTTATTTAAGTGCGTGTGTTTTGTTCAATACTGTAATATTCCAATAGGCCATAATCTGCTGTCCACATGGGTAACTGCTTCAAACACAGTCAATGAAGCCCAAAATCAGAGGTAAAGAGGCAAAAGTCTTTTTGATGGAATTTCGTCTTTTAAAGGAAATGATGAATTGTGTGCATATGAAACAAGTACATGAACAACTTTTGATTGCAGTCATGCTTCCAGTCTGTCGTAAACAGAGTCAGACATATTTTAGCTCCCATGTGTGGATGAGCAGTATCGTCCAGATAGAGGCCACTCACCGTCTTAAAATGAATCAGATGAGTCAGGATATAACTTGCTCAATATACCCCAATATCCTTCTTAAATCCCTTTATCCTTGGTATCCATCAGTAGTAACGCATTAGTTCAGTAGTACTTACTAGTAACTAATGTGTTTTAATGAGTTGTTTTGAATTGTCAAATCAAGCTTAACATTTCTGCATAATTGGATGGTTGAAATGTAAACTACGGTTGTCACCAGCAAGATATGACTAATAGGTTGATTATTTTAATGGTTAATTAAGTCATTTTTTAAGGTAGAACAAACATAGTAACAAACAAGAAAGTGCCTTTCTTTCAGCAATGTTCACAAAGACCTTGTGCAGAATGTTCAGACTGAGCTATAATTACTTACTATAATTACAGATACCCCGTTCATCACTCCAGTAGCAATTTGATCACTAGTGGAGTTTTCATTCAAAGCGGTTTTATTTTAAAGGTTCTTTTCTGGAGAAAACTTGACTCACAGTTGTTCACAACCCTTGGAGCTCATCACCACCGCTGCAAAGAAACCTGAGCTGTTATGTTTCTCAACAGTGCTCCACTTCACACCAAACCACTCTGAATAACTTAGTTCACAGGTTGAAATATGCAGAAATTTTGGAAAAAACAGACAAATACCCCTGTAAAGACTCAGTAACTATTTCCAGTTTATGGCATTATAAAATGAAACTTTGCTGACAGGTAGCATTTGGATTACTCAATGGTGTAAAAATAATATGCCTTTCAGGGCAACTGGCTTAAAGTAACATAAACTTTCATAAAGGCTTATTCCAACATGGGTCAGCCCTAAAAAAAGGCTGATTTTGGCCATTTTGATGTCATTTCACCCCAAGAAATGTCAGAGCAACTGACCCTCACAGTAACATATATATTCTACTCTTAAAATTCAAAGGACCTGATCACCACAGTAAGGAAATGGGTTGGCAATTGTCTCTACAACACTCTTTCACGCACATTATCAGTAGTAGCAGTCGTAGTAGAAGTGGTATTGTCTTGTTACTCAAAGAACACATGCAGCCTCACTAGTCTTTCTAAAAAAAAAATCTCTATAATGCACCATCTCAGAATAAAACTGTCCAAATGAAGCTTTCACATATTACATAAAAAGTAATACATGTAATGATGCATGTGAAATAATACAAGTGTGTGTACGTGTGTGAGTGAGAGAAGAGAGAGGACAAGAAGAGAGTGGGGGTTGCAGGGACAGAAGAGGTTATTTTGTGGATGCATTCACTTACCTTAAACTGAAAGGGATGGATTTCATTGAGGGAATGTCTTCTGAGTTTTTTGGTGAGGGTCTTCAGCATCCTGCCGTGGAGAATCTGTTTAACCTGACTTACTTTATCCACTTTGTTCCCAAATTGTCTTTACACCTTCATACCTGGCTGAAGTGTGTGCGTGTGTGAGTGATCTGTGAATAATCAGTTGCCACTTGTGTGCGCAGTAAAAGCAGGAAAAGTAAAAAACTAACCAACCGAAGCATGAGCCGGGATGACCAACCAAATCCTCGAGACGCAAGCATACACACACACACACACACACACACACACACACTAGTTCTGCTCCAGACAGGCAAATACTTCACCAACACCCTCTCTACACAACACTGAAGTACTTCACATGACACTAAAACTTAGAACAAGACATGACCAACTCAGCCCCGCAGTGTATGTATGTATGTATGTGTGTGCCTGCTCATGTAAGTAAAACCTCTCTATAAACTTCCTAAGAAAGCTTAATTTTCTTCTTTCCCTTCACACATACATACACACACATACACACACACACATTCACACTCACACACACTCACACACTCATACCACACACTCACTATCACACTCACACTCCCCAGCATACACACGCACGCCTCCAGAAGACACACAATCGCTCCTGTTTTTCCCCTGGCTGTGTGTGCCCAGCTCCTATTGGCTGATCGCGTCCGTGACGTAATTGCTGTGCGAGAAAGGGGCGGGACTGGAGTTTCTTAAAGGAGCACGTGGGAGCAGGTGTACAGACATGTCTCGTCTATACTTTTTTGATTAATAGCTGCTATATACATATACATATGTATAATACATAGATAGGTGGATAGATTTACGCTTTTAATGCCATTGTAAGAGTCAAATGAGATAGTGTGGAGCATGCCTGTAAATTCACAGTAGGAATTTACAAGTATCAATAAATAAATATTCCAATAGATTGTGTGTGTGTGTGTGTGTGTGTGTGTGTATGTGTGTGTGTGCGTGTATGTGTGTATGTGTGTGTGTGTGTGTATAAATACTGAATTCCTATAGTGTGTGTGTGTGTGTGTATATATATATATTTTAGAGATGTATATACTGTATATATTATATTTATTTTAGAGCAGTTACACTCAGAATAGTAGTAGTAATAGTAATAGTAGTGTAATTACTCTATTACAAACGAAATAGAGTTTGGGGAACATGACAAAGTATTCAAAGTGTTGGCTTGGCCTCCAAATATCCCAAATCTATGACCATAGATGTGTTCAGTGAACAGTGAGTACAATATTCCCTTAACCCACATTGTGCTCAAAGTAGGTCTGCAGTTTTCTTTGGTAGTTTTGCACTGGAGCATTGAAGTGAATACAAGCATGGAAGCTTCTACCACACTAGTTTAGTGTCATGCGAACCTCATGCCTAAATCATCAAACACCTGCCTCAAAGCAAGTTGCTAAGTAATCTCAGATAGGCTTGTTTATGTGCTCAGACATGCTGCTATGGATAAAAATATTTGCATAGCTGAAAACAGGAGTGGCAGGCAGGCATCTCTGAATGCTTTTGTCCATTTATACCAGCAGGCTATAAAATTTGTAGCAACCTAATCAAGTCTGTTTTTGAAATGCAGCTTTGGGCATTCAAGTATATAATAGTTTAGGCCTGTGCTATAAGCTTTGATTGCCAGTTTACTACATTATCCTTGCAGCTCTGCTGGAGATCTAGCTTTCAATCAATAATCATGTGGCATAAGAGGGGAAATTGTGTGTATTCGATTTTCAGCCAAAGTGTAATGGATTCAAATGTGTTTTTAGCATTAAATAAGAGTAAACTCTACTGAAAAGTACAATGGCCCCTTACAGTCACGCATGAACACCACAGCACACAATGTGGACTTTCTCTGGATTTGACTCATTCACCAAGTGAAGCATTGGGCAGCCAGTGTGTGGGGACAGTACCTTGTTCAAGAGTATCTCAATGGTGCCACTAGCAGTCCTGGGATTTGAATGTATGACCTTCTGATTGCAGGGGCAACTCTCTAACCACCAGGTCACCAGCTGCCCCAATGATAGCCAGGAGTCGAATCTAAAATCTTCTGGTCTGTCAGACATGTTATCTGTTGCATTATCCACGAAAAAGGGCCATTACAACCATTAGGACTAAAATACCATGGTTTTACTTCCTAATGGGAATTGCCTTATTATTGGAGACCACTCTTTTCCTGTGGAACGCCTTTAGATCCCATCAGAAAACAATCAAATACATCTAGAGTCAGTCACAGGTCACCTGTTAAACCACTGTGACATAAAATAACAATACTAACCATCAGAAAACAACAGAAATGAATAATTTCTGCCTTTTCATCAAGGAAGTGTGAGTGTCAGATGAATGAATGTGCTGGTTTCTGTTCTGTTCAGTTCAGAGCTCTGACCAACCAAATCGCCCACTCAGTCACAGCACCTCCAGTGTGTTTGCAATTAACACAGTTAGAGCCTGAGAAAAACTAAACTGGTGCACTTTTAACCCATGACTGCATGGTCTACACTTGTGCGATGAGATTGGTGAAGTTTCTTTGGTAAAGTTTAACTGATCGTATTTTTCAGTGATTAAACACGGGCTGTTGGGCTAATTTCTCATTCTCCTTTCCTGAAACAGTGTTACTGAAAATAAAGTAGATCTATTTGTCGGGCACCTGTGACTGAAAACACTACAAATGAACACCCACTTCACACCGGTGTGTGTTGAGCTGAGTGGTGTTGTCGGTTTGCCAATCGTGATAATGATGCTTCTTACTTGCTCTGTAGGGACTGATATATTGATTTGTATTGTTTTACGTAAATCACACAATTCTTTTACTAGAGTTTCTAGTCATTTTTACCTCATTTTTATTGGTGTGAGATCAACGTTGGCCTGAAAAATCTGTTCAATGCTAGTCTAAATACTGAGCTTGATCTTTTTATATGATGTTCAGGTGAGTTTTGTAAGCTTGTATCCTGAATGTGTTTATACTACAGTGGATTACAGATCTCTTGCACTAGTATTCATCTTTCTCTGTATGACTAAAGGTGCAGTCCTTAGTGTTTTCCCTAAGACACTTCATTGTTAGACTCTGTCATTCGACTGTAAAGTGCTGCAGCCCTCCTGGATTAACAGGTGAACGAGCCTGTTTGTCATGATTGTAAAGAAACATGAGACTGTACAAACATCTGGTGACCACTAGTGGGCAGTGTAGGTCTAAATTGTAATGTAGGTCAGCCGTCATCTCGTCAGTCATTGTATATTTTAGATCATAACACTTTTTCTAGGATTTAGAGACACATACTATACCAGAATTTTTCCAACCTCTGTATTTACCATTTATTAGTCCTGTTTTGCAATTGTATTCTGTTCTGTTCTGCTCTTGTGTTGCACCATGGTCCTGGAGGAACGTTGTTTCATTTTTACTATGTACTGTATATATGATTAAACTGGCAATAAAAATCTACTTGACTTGACTTGATTACACCATATTAATAACAGCAATCAATTAACAGTGAACATAAAAGTTATTGTTTTTATTATGATGATGCTGCTGCTGCTGCTGATAATGATGATTGTTATTATTATTATTATTATTATTATTATTATTATTATTATTATTATTAATAATAATAATAATAATAATAATAATAATAATAATAATAATAATAACAAAAGCAGAGTATTACCACCAATTTTATGTTATATGATATGATATGATACTATATTTTATTTTATTATATTATATTATAGGTAGAAGAACAAATAGAAGTCAAAGTCTTTGTCTTCTATGAAGAAAGAAATATAGAAACAAAGAAACAAAGAAAGAAAAAAAGAAAATAACACAAAATATTTTGCATGCATTTTCCATTGTTTCTCACTAGATGGCGCAGCACGACCACTTGTGATTTTGATCACGAAATCCAGAAACAGCAGTTATGATCTGTTTCATTGCAAAATAGTTACACAAAAGTGTATGTGTGATGTCTCTCAGATGCAGGACCTACGGTAGACTGATACAGCAGTTCAGTCAGATGTGTTCAGCACAAAATGCTTTTAATCTGAAAGCTGGACATAAGTCCAAAAATACAAACTGTCAGAAATTGTTCCAAACAAACATCAACTGAAACGTTTTTTTTCAGGAACCAAAAGTGTCTCTTCTATGCCAAATGGAACTAACCCCAGGCACCGTTTTAAGAGTGTTAAGCTTATCTCCCAGTCAGGCAAGGAAGTTCAGTCAGTGAGAGTATTTTAGACTTATTGTAATCATGCAGATCAAGAGACATAAATATCTATTGAACCTGTGGAGTATTTGTTAATACTTTTGCTTCAGGCCAACTTGATGTCAAAGTGGGCAAAAATAACTCATGACATAATAAGAAGAACAACCTCAGTGCCCTTTGTGTCATTGTAAAACATCCCTCGGCCTACTTGTCCTGCCAGCCTCTGGCTTTCCAGGTGCTCTCGGCCCACACCGCCTACTCCAATGCTGCCAGGCCGCTCTCACACACACACATACACACACACACACACACCCGCGGGCTCCCTCCCTCTCTCACCCACTGACCCACTGGCGGAAAGCGTGGGCACCGTGCGTTAGAGAGACCGCTTTTAGCGCACCAGATGGCTATTTTTTCCCCTAAACACTCTAAAAAGAGGACTTACATAAAACAAGCTCTGCACAGGATATGTGGACTTGGTAGGTGCACAGGAAACCAGAGAAAGCTAATTTCAGTATCAGAGGGCCATTTGATTCATGTGTCAAAAATCTGAAAATGGAACCGCACTGTTAAGATCTCAGCCTTCAAAAAGTGAAAACAAGTGAAAAAACAAGTGAAAACAAGAAGCACATTCATGACCCGGTTATCAGAGCAAGGAGCAGAAACCAAATCAAGGGCGGGACAAACTGGGACAAACACTTCTTTAAAATAAAGCTGAATACACTGCCAGAAAAAAACACTGCCAAAACAATTTGTTTTCTGATTGTTTTTATTCATGATTATCTTAGTTTAGTTCTTTTGCATTTATGTTCTACTTTAATCTCTGAACTGTTTTGAAATCATAGGTTCTTGCACCTTCACCGGAGCCTACGAATGGGTTGTGTGATTAATTGATTGTGGGAAGGACAGATTGATTAATGGATGGATGAATGAATGGTCTGATTGATGAATGGATGGATGGATGGAAGGATTGTTTGATGGATGGATGGATGGATGGATGGATGGATGAATGGATGGATGGATGGATGGATGGATGGATGATGGGTGGATGAATTATTTGATAGATGGCTTGACTGATGGATTGTGGGATGGATGGATAAACTGATTGATGATGATGATGATGGATGGACTGATTGATGTATTGTGGGATGGATGGATTGATGTTGTCAGCATTGACTGCTGTGTATCAGTCTGTTAGCTATGGGTGGATAAATAGGAACTGGTTTTTCTTATGCCCGCTTCCTCTGGCTCTCATACACACACACACAGCCACAGGAGGTGGAAGTGAACACACCACAATGACAGATCATATGTAGTATTTCCCTCCACTGAAGTCTGTTTAAATGCTAGTTTATTTAATACTAATCCAAAGGATTTAAATATACTGTCCTCAATTACATTTTCACTTTGGAAATCACACCCAATTGCCTTTGTATGCACAGAAAAGGAGAATAACAGTATATTATTTGGAGATATTAGCCTTGCTATTACTTAGTATCAGATGAAGGGAAAATCTCTATTGCTTGGATAAAAGGGATGAGCTGAGGAGCTGCGGTCAAAATGTATCTGACACTGAAATTGCTGTTACTATGTTTTATCATCGCAGATGACGTGTGTATTATTAGTGTGTCATGTGATTGGGATGCGTCTTCTTCTTATTGTTGTGGCCCCTTTTATAAATGCCATGTGACCATGAACAAAACCACTGACACTGAAGAAATAAACAACACAAATTTTCCAGCCTGACAAACACACACATGTATGCTTTCCAACCAAAAATGAGTTGAATTACATGACTGTCACGTGTAGAATGTGTAATAGGGTGGTGTAATTGCAGCATGACTGCAGTCGTAATGATTCAAACGGGGGTTAACACTGCTAACAGGAAATGAAATAATAAGCTTGAAGGTCATGAGAGGGTGTGAAACTCACGACGGACGAGATGTTTGTTTGAAACAAATAGCCTACACAGAAAGATAAGGATGTGCTCGACAGTGGAGCAGTGTATTCGTGGAATGAGAGGGAGGATAGCGTGATAGGACAGCTCGCAAAGACTTGAATGAGTTTCTGTTTTCCTCCGGTCATCCTCGTATCCAGGGTTAATGGACATAAACTGGAATAATGTGGCCCTGGTGGTTGGTTTATTTATATTTAAGGGCACATATCCTACAGGTGTACACATTAAAGGGCACATATCCCATATTTGGGATATTTGGGATCCTACATTTAACCACATTGAAATGTACAGATCCTACATTTGCCTTCGTGGTTTTAAATAACTACAAATGTAAGTTAACTGATTCAGTTTGATCCATTAGAATAAAATAGGCTGTTTTTATGACAGATACATGTAAATGACCTCTGTTCTAACAGCCTGAACTGTATCCAAAAACAGAGCCTGTGGCAAATACTTCCTGAGCACATTCAAAGAAAGTGTGCTTAATCCTTTATGCCCCATTAAATGTCTCAATGTTCTGGGTCAGGATGCACTTTCCAGCAGTCACTGCAACCGATTGAAGATTAAAGTAATGGAGATGTTACAAGGAAACCATTGAAGAAAGTACAGAGTGAATGTGAATAGAAAATCACTGCTTGAAAAAGCAGCCGCTAACTGTTATTGTTATCAGACATATTCTCCAATATAAAAACAGTCAAATATTCAAATAGTGCTTGCGGTATCTGTCTATCTATCTATCTTTCTGTCTGTCTGTCTGTCTGTCTGTCTGTCTGTCTGTCTGTCTCTCTCTCTCTCTCTCTCTCTCT
>JBBPDB010132735.1:0-16183 GCA_037974465.1 Brachypetersius altus
CCTGAGAGTTCAAGAAAATATATGAAGGTTTGTGTGTGTGTGTGTGTGTGTGTGTGTTTGTGTGTGTATCTTACCCTGATGTTTTCAAACAGTCTGTCGGTTAGAACCCGTACAGACTGGTTGATGATGCGTTCAAGTGAGGAGTGTGCTCTCTGGGATGAGTCTTCGCTACCTAGAGGATCACACTGCCTGCAGCGCTCGACAAAACTCCTACACATACACACACACAAACACACACAAAACAAAATTAATTATTTACCTGCTACATTACATAGGAATGTTTCTGTATGGCAGGCTCTGGGTATTATAAGCATGAAGACAGTATGGACACTTTACCTAAAGGGCAGTGTGAAGCCTGAAAACTCACATAAGCTATATATGAACCTTGTTTGTGGAGCTGGACCCTGTGTGTGTGTGTGTGTGTGTGTGTGTGTGTGTGTGTATCTGGTCTCTGTGTATGGATCTGTACCTGAATGGAGGAACACAGTTAGCCAGAGCGATGGTCCGGGAAACATAACCATCCCCCCGATCTCCAAACTCTGCCTGAGTCTCATGGAACATCTCTACCTTCCTCTGGAAACTAAACACACAACATCATCTTTACTCTTAAAAAAAGAGCACCTTCAAGGGGGTGAAAAATGTATCAACTGAGCAAGAGGTGGAAAATGTGCTCCGAGTGAGGAATGAAGTGGTAAAGCTCAGAGACTTGTTTATGACAGATAACCAGCAGTTTTCTTTTTATGGGTGATGAAAGTGGGCGCCTTCAGCCCCCAAGATGCCAGGACACTCACAACTATGAAGCATTTGTTTGTCTATTTGTTGATTCATTTGGGTGAAGTATTCAATTCCCTATGCATACTTAGATTGTTTTATTTAATTTGCTTTATCTACCTCAGTGTTTATTTTTTCCATGATTAGAATAAAAATAATGATTGATCAGGTAAGGAGGCTATCCCTCAGTTAAGCTTCTGTCCTCTACATGCTCTGAAACTGCATCTCATAGATTAGATCTTCCATAATTCAACAATTACCTCTAAAATTGCTCCTTCACAGGCTATGAAGCAGCTACAAATCAGACCAATAACAAGCTAGCAGCAAACAATGAACTGGAAAGCAGGGTTGGGGTGTAATAATGGTCCATCCCTGGCCACCGTCATTCTAATCCTCACCTGTGCAGGAAGTCGGCCAGGCCGTTGAGAGTGCATCTGGCCACGCGAGCGCCCAACAGCTGGCTGACAGCTGTGGATCTGTCCAGGTCCACCTTCAGCCTCTGCAAACACAGACACACACATACAGGCCTTACAATGTGCTCGTCTTCATGCATACCTGTACAAATCCATACACACACAAGTTTTCATGTTTTCACCACTTCATAAACTGCAGATTTTTATTCTTGTTAAACTGGAATGTTGTTGCTTGAACAACTATTAATGAAAATATCCCAAATAAAACAGTGCATGTCTGACTCCTATTAACTGGTTGTAGTGATGTAGTGAGTTAAATTCTAGACTGTCCTCTAACTTTTAATGCACTCGTTCACTGTTTCTTCCCATTGGATGTCACTTAATAGCTCATTAAATATTTAACACTTATCTGGAGATCCACATATAATAATATTTTTGTAGTTATAATAGGTGGCTTTTTGTAGCATTGAATCAATGGATAAACCAATATGACACTTTCTGGCTAATGAAGGGTTTGTAGGGTTCATGTGACTATGTGTGTGTGTGTGTGTGTGTGTGTGCGTGTGTGTGTGTTACCTGTATGATTGAGCGTGCCAGACCCGACTGGTATTCTTCGATTTGTAGCGTCTGCGCCCATCTCTTCTCCTCGTCCTCCAGAACCTGAGGCAGCTCTGTAGTCACTTTATCCTGCACACACATTATAACACACAGCCTCATTACAGGGTGGCCTTTACTGCAATTAATTACAGCCTCAACATAATTGCTATCAAGCTTCCTGCCATCAACACCAGCCCTCCGTGACTATAAACACAGCTTCAGTGCTGCCATTTCAGACCACATCCATGTGTTTTACAGGCACTGTCCATGGTGCTGAACTCAATCCCCTTCAAAACCAGCCCAGGACCTTATCAGTGTAGGAATAACGGGTCAACTGTTATTTGGATTTAAGGTGTGTGTGTGTTTGTGTGTGTGTGTGTGTGTGTGTGTGTGTGTGTGTGTGTGTGTTTACCCAGACAGTGTTGAGACACTCTTGCTCCAGTCTGTCGATGACTTCAACAGGTAACAGTGGCTTGAGAGCAGCGCAGTCTATGGAGCCCATCGTTTTCACTGTGGCCAACACATCCCTGCAATACACAACCCTACAGTCAGCCTGAGTGGAACGAGCACTTCAAATAATTGTCAGTCCTGTCTTTCTCCATTTAACCATAAGAACATGACAGGCTCATGCCGGAAGCACAGCAAATGGTAAATTGTCATCATAGAGAAAAACAGCTCCCTATATGGAAGTTCCCCTGGTTTGTGTTGATGCTCGAGATGTCAGACGTCATGTTTTGTGTCACAGAACCAAAGTTATTTAAATTTTAAAAACGAGTAAAATCATCCGGTACTGCACGCAAACACCCACAAAAATGCCCAAAAGTTTTTGTATTCCAGGTCTTAGAAACAAACGGAAAAACACAAGATCTTTGAAGCCAGAAAAACTTTCAGGATAATCTCCACCCACA
The DNA here is from genome assembly GCA_037974465.1 of Brachypetersius altus. NCBI lineage: Eukaryota > Metazoa > Chordata > Actinopteri > Characiformes > Alestidae > Brachypetersius > Brachypetersius altus. The sequence goes on from JBBPDB010132735.1 coordinate 2,690, forward strand.
AGAGGGTGGGGCAAACCCCACAGAGGGAGGGGGCTCCAGAGAGCGGCCGAGCAGTAGTGCGGTGAGAGAAAGAGCAGCAAACGGTGAGAATGTCGGAGAACAAACACCAGTTTTGACTGATTTATACAATTTATATTCACCTGAAATCAGAGGTTACTAACAGACTATGAGTTCTAAGGGTTCACACTTTATACTGGGGTGTGTTTACATATAAAAAAATGGTCACTTTACTAAAGAAATATATGCAAATATATTTCCCCTCTCAGTAAACAGTAGTTACCCTGTTATCATGACAGGAGTAGATGTTATTTGGGTCTTTAACTTCATAGTCATGCAATGCATGGCTACAAACGTATGTGCAGCTGTGGGATCCTGCTGGTGTGGGTTTCCTCCCTTTCAATGAAGTAAACCGACACTTGAGGCCTTCCCTGCCTAAAGAGTGTGGGGTATTCCATATTATGTCTTGGGTATGTTTCACATTTAAAAGAGGAACTGAATTTGGAACATTTCAGATTCCATGGATATTAGGCCTATATCTGCAATAAAAGAAAGATCTAGCTCTATTGCAAATTTAGTCTAATATATAACAGAACTGTTTGTTGCACAATTTAAGTGGTGTAGTAGCCCAGTCGAGTTTTTAATTTTTATTTCAAAGTAGCTTTACTGACAATGACATTAACAATGATGATAGAGTTAATGATAATGATGATGACATAGAAAACGTAATTTATAAAGCTCTGATAAAGAAGACAGGAGCTGTGATGGTCAGTAGGTGTGATGGTCACAGGGGTGTAGAGTTACTCATTGTTTGTTCGTGTTTGCTGGAGTGTACTTACCTGTTATAGATGTTGTAGATCCAGTCCAGCAGTGAGTAGATGTCAGTGATCTGCACAGGCCCGGAGGTGAGGGTCTTTAGGCGCTTGGCCACAGCAGTGTGGTAACTCTGCATGTAAACCTGAAGCACGGTGAAGTCGGTGGGATACACCGCCACCACGTTCCTCCTGGCCGCATCCATGTCCTCCACCACCCGGCCTCTCAGTCGCTCCAAAAACACACCCATCTGCCCTGCGGCCACACCCCCTGGCTGCGGCAGTGACCAGTCCGCAGCTTCAGCCACTGCCTCCGCCCACTTCTGCCTCAACTTCCTGGGTCTCTTGCTGGGACGGACCAGATCGCCCGGGTCTGAGTGGGCCCCCTCGCGCAGGTCAGAATTGTCCCCCTCAGATTGGTCCCCTTCATGGAAATCTTGGTCCTGCTCATGGAGTTTGGCCTGGGCCTCTTGGCGCAGCATCCACAGGTGGTCAGCATGCTCCTCCTGCTGGATGACCAGGACCACAAGTCCCAGCTGTGGCCCGGCACACGGCTGCCGTAGTGACTCGCGCACCACATCCCACATTTCCCTCTGCAGCGCTTCGTACAGCAGCTCCACGTCCTTGACCTTGCGGAGACTTGCATCCCAGGGACTGGGGGTCTCCTCCTCACTCAGGCCTGCCACCAGGGGGAGACGCAGAGGAGAGGAGAGAGGTTGAGGGGTCACAGCAGTAGGTGTGGATGCTGTGGGCGGAGTTTGTGCAAAAAAGGTGGGGTCCAAAGCGCACTCTCTCTCCAGCTCCTGGATGTGGGTGTCGGCCAGGAGGAGGTCCCTCTGATTGACCAGCTGCAGAATTTCAAGGACTGTAGGACAGAGTAACATTAATACAAATTAATTTGAAAAAAAATTCGATGAAAGAATCTGTAACGTGTCTGCATCACCACACAACCAGTTATTAGAATGTCAGAGTCAAATTCTAGACTGTCCTTTAACTTTAAACATTTCATTACATTGGCTGTCAATAACTTGATAATTATCTAACAGTCGTCAGGTTACAATTATATTAGGCAACTTTTTATAGGTCAGTAGTGATGTCTAATAAAGTTACTGCACTGTAAATGTATTTGTTAGCAAAGGATACTAAGCGTATCTTTAGTATATATATTAACTGAGTAACATGCAAGATGTATAGAGAGGTTGGAAAATGGTCCAGCCCCAACTGTCTCGATGATAGTTGGGTCACAACATTTTGAAGGAATTTGAAAGAGTACGATAAACAAGCACATATTTTAATTCCACAGTGATTTAAATGTCCAAATGATCTCAGAAGTGCTGTTTTCTCGTTATGTACGTCACTTTTATTGGAAACTCTGTAGCCTTATCTAAAGGAATCTACCGAGCAGCAAATATATGTCATTTCCTGCCTGAGCGCTGGCGTCTGATTGGCTGATGACTCAACAGGGCCCTGGGAAATCTAGGTGGTCATTAAAATATTATGTATCATGGTTGAGGTCACGGAAGTCCCTGACTGTGAATGGAACACACTTCCGCCTTGTTAACATCACACATACACACACACACTCACACACACACTCCCACATACACAGATGGTCTGCCAATAAGCGATTTGGTTTCGCAGAAGTGCTCAGAAACGCACAGTCCAGCCGTGTTCGGATCAACAGTTCAGGACAACACATAGAGTAAAGGAAGACATCAGCTAGGCCGAGACGTAGTGTTTCTGACTACAGAATGTTCTTTAAGAGGAGGGTAAACAGGCTGAGGAAAGACCTGGGTCAGGTCAAACACATGGACCAGTCCCAATTCCCTCATTACAGAGGACACACCCTTTCTTAGCTATGATTTCACTCGACTGACGCGCACATTCAGTTCCACTCTCTTGCTTTGGGCTTTCAAACCAATACTTTTATTTAGTAAATACTCAAATCCACCCAACTTTGCCTTAATTGAAGTCAGTGAGTCCAGGTGTGTTCATCGTTTAAAGTAAAGTGGTCCCTTTTTCACATGTAAACACACCACACCAAAGCGTGAACAGGGTGAATTTTTTTTCCATGTGTTTAATCCATTCACCAAGTGAAGCAGTGGGCAGCCACCAACACAGGGCCCAGGGAGCAGTGTGTGGGGACAGTACCGTATTTAATGGTACCTCAGTGGTGCCACTAGCAGTCCTTGGATTCAAACCTCCGACCTTCGGATCTTCCTAACCTCCAGGAGACCTGCTGCCCAAGGTTTTTAGGCCAATATAGCTAGTACATAATGCCAACCAAGAATCATCATCACACGTCTCAAACCATGTCGAGCGGTTAATTAGACTTGCTTATGCGGTTTCTGACTCTGTATTACTAAGTACTACAGTATGACTAAAAGACACCAAATTTGGCCAATCGACTACACACACACACACACACACACACACATACAAACCTGAGAGTGGTTCTCTGCGTTTGATGGGTGGCTCCTCCTCTGGGCTATCTTGCTCGGCCTCCTGGGAGTTGCGGTTTGTTAATGAGTCTCCTCTGAGCTTGCCGAGGTTGCGCAGGAACGAAGGGCGCCGGTGGGCATCTTCATCATCCTCATCATTCAAATTTCCAACGGGAAGACTTTCCCTTCGCTCGCTCTTCTTCCTCCGGCCTGCCAGCCTGCACAGAGAGCAAGAGAGAGAGAGAGCAGAGAAAGCAAGAGGGGCAAAAGAGAGAAAAGTGTGAGAGCATGAGTAGAGCAAGTGCAAAGCGAGAAGAGAAGAGATAGAGAGAGAAAACGATAGAGGGAGAGAAATAAATGAGAGAACAGATAAAGAGAGTGAGACAGAAAAAGAGAAAGAGAGACAGAGAGAGAGAGAGGAAACTCATGAAAAACATCCTGGAATTCCTGCTCAGAAAATTGGGATGTTGCTCTCTGAGCTCAGTAATGAGAGAGACGTTTTAGAAGACGGGATTTTAAAACATTTTTAGACACAGGAGCCTGAAATTAACACCTAAAGTTGTTTGTTTCTCGAACACTGAGCATGACAACCTCTCTCACATGGGTTTAGCTTTGGACTATCATCTGGTAAAACACACAACACTTACCATAACTTAGAACTTAACACAATAGAACTTGACACTTCAAGACAAACTTAGCAGAAAGACAGACATCCAGAAGCCGTGTGTCTACTTCTCTAGTTTGTTTAATCTGCTGTGGTCACATTCACTTTTAATCAACATTCCAGTGGGGAGGTTGGGGGTAAAGGGAGGGCAGCTGAACCTCCTGTCTAGAAAGGAGCCTCAGGCTAGTAAAGTTTGAGACGTGCCGCTGTAGACACACTCAACTTACAGTCTGAGGAAAGTACAATAGAAACATTTAAAACATTTAACAGACAAGCTCACTTTCATGTAGGCTAATGTACATTTAGCATTTAACAATTAGCATCATGCTAGCTGTATGCCAAAACCACCACACATTGGCTTCAAAGTGTGTCGAGTTCTCAAGCTGGAGGTTCAGTTTTCTGAATTTTGTCTCTCATTGACTACATGTTTATAGATAACAGTGAATCGTACAGTGTCCAAAATCCCTTAAGCGAGTCTGTTAGAGATTACTGAATGCCCCCATGTGGTTTGAGGTAAGTGTGTGATAATTTGGGTCTTGTAGTTCCAGCAGTGAACTAAGGAAGCACACTTCAAACATGTTTCAGGTGGTCATCCGTATCCCCTCCTACTTTCCCCCCCAGCCTCCCCATCGTTAAGTGTAGATTTCTTTCTCTACGGTTCTTCTTGGCTCAGGAGCAGCTCCAGAGGTGTGTCTTCTTTAGCCACGTCCTGAATGACTCCATAAGAATTAATTAAACTCCCGCAGGGGTTGCCGGACATGACCTGAGCATTTTCATTGTGTCCATCCCATGAAACGATTTTCTGTGTATTATAAATAAACAAACGGATGTGTGTTTATGATGCAAGGGAGACGGTGACTTGGCCCACCAGCTATTCACCCCTTAATGCTGCAGACTGCGAGGAACAATGAGGCTGGTATTAATAGCCCCCAAGTCTTTCCACTGTGTGCTAAAACACATAAACCCATTTTCTGCTTATAAACACACACACATCGCTAATATTGCTAACCATAAACAACTGTATCAAATAAGCCATACGGTTCATAATGTCCTGGTGACACTGGCAGATCTATATATGCTGAAACACGTGTTGCTCCGGGCTCTTGAATTATATCTGTGGTCATGAAATAAGCAAAGCGTAGCATAAGTAAACATACTCCGCTCAACAAAAAGGTAAGACAACATCCCTTCGTTTTCCTGCAGTCACTTTTCATTTAAGCATGAAAAAATACCTGCAGGTTTGGTTAACATTAAGCAATATGCTTCCACCTGCAACTGGAAGGATCAAAATCACAGAAGACCTTCCAACTGACAGATGTTTTCTAGGCATTGTTGTTGAGCCCAATAGATGTTGTGCAGAATTTTTGGCTTGTGTGTTCATTAGTGTCTGAGATACAGTGGCTTTAAAAACACAAGAGTTTCTTTTTTAACTTAAAATAAGTTACTACTACAGAGGTACAATAAAAAACGTTAAGCTTTAAAAAGACATCATTTTTAAACATTTTCTCTGCGATTATTCTTTGGTTTAAGGTACCAAAGTAGACAAAGCAAAGATGTACCCTAGGAAGAGAGATTTTGTGCATTTGAGAAATCTGGTCCTCTCAAATCTCTGCACAGAAACATCTCATCTTTAAATATGCCATTAATAGAACAGCACACATTTTCCATACAGTAACAAATATTTCTGATGAGCTGATAAAAGGGCAATGAAATGAAGGAATATTAAATACAATTTTTAATCTGAAATGGCAATTCTTCTGAACTCTTGTGATTTAATGCAAATTATTTCAAAGTCCCTTCCTAGATGTGAATATCAGGTTTTGCCAAAATAAAAACTGAACAGTTTTCTTTTCCAAACATTTCAAAAGGTTCTTTGGTCTAGTTTTCACTAGTCACTAGTCATCTCAACCATATACAGTGTACATAAACTGCAACAGACATAAGACATTGTGAAACATGGCTTATGATATTATAAGTTAAGTCTTATGATATTGCAAGTAATTTTGCATTAATATCACCAACAATTATGAAAAAACAATAATTATTGGTGATATTAATAATGCAGAAAATCCTTGCTTGAATTAGACATTTTGCGGTTTTGCACTTTGAAAAGCCAAGAATCTCCAGCCGGTTGGGGGTAATGCAGGTTCACACACTCTGTATGGTCTTATCAACGCACCCACACACACTCGCATACCTTAGCAGGGTCATGATCTCCTCCGAGGCTCTGCGATGGTTCTTCTTCTTCTTCTTCTCCTTCTCCTTCCCTGAGGCGGGCATGGCCGGGAGGGTGGAGCTCCGCAGGTTTCGCCCGGTGATGCGCAGGCCCTTGCTGAGCTTACCCAGCGTCTTCACCGTGGACGAGCTACAGATGCGCTCCAAGGTCCCTCTGAGGGGCAAGCTGCCCTTTGACCTCTCCGTGAGCTTGGAGCCTCCATGCAGCTCGGCGTTCACCTCGTTCTCCAGTGCCTCACCCTCCCGCGATGACATCATGTCACTGAAGCCCATGTCTGCCTCTGCCTCCTCAAAGGGGTTGAGGCTGGACCGGGGCAGGATGAGCTCCCCGTTGCCGTGGCCACCCTGCAGGCTGATCTCGCCGTTGCTGAGGTTGCTCTTCAGCACCATTTCGGCGTCGCCATGACTCTTCGACCTGCCAGGCAGCTTCTTCAGGATGGGCATTTTGGCTGTGAAAGGGTTAACTCTGAAACGCAAAATGGACACTAAAGTCAGGATTTACCACTTTCAGCTTTGCCAATAGAGCAGAATAGAGTTTAGCCGCATACTTTTAGAATAATTCAGTTCAGTCCATTCATCATTTCACAGGAATGTGGAAACCCCATAGACTTCAGAGGGAGTCAAATGCTCATAAAATAAATTGTAATTGAATTCATGCTCTGACAAACAAAAACAACTCATTTCTAGATTTTTGTTGAAGAGGATTATAATGGCAGGATATGGGAACACTGAGAGGTCTGACACTGACATTATCAGCACCAAAATCATGGTCTTCGGGTTTTCAGAGCCAAAACAGTGTAACCTTGGGCTAAAGCAGTAAAGCTATTCATTAACTGTTAATAGAAAAGTGAAGGGGAAGCACATTCCATAAAGCCCATAACTCTCTAATTGAGCTCCACACAGGGCCTGCACATTCCCACGTGTATTTTTAGCCCATTCCAAGCCTCACAGCATTTCCGCATTTTTTTTTCTATAGCAGCATGCCTAGGCTGTTTGTGGAGGCCCACATTAGGCTTTGTTCACTTAAACTTAGTAATTATCACCTCAACTACATTTGCACCAATGCGGAATCTGTAGGTCGATTCTAAGGTCCAATACTGTTCATGCTCTGCTGATCTGCTGATGCTGATACAATCTTCCTGGTTTCGAAAAATTACAATGATAACATTTATAACATGCATTTCTATGAGCTTCAAAATGTTTTTGTTTACTTAAACACTCTACTGTACCAGCCAGAGAGACAAACATCATGAAAAATTTGTCATCTCTTAAGATATGGCCGATCCAGATATAATTTCAACATCATGATGCATCCCTAAGTGAACCAGTTCATTTCTGTAGGACTTTGAAACAGGCTTACAACAGAAGCCAGTGGGCCTGTGGTCCTGCAACTACAAATCAGTCACACACAGCCATGTGTATAAGTTTGAACCACCTAGTACACTGCTGATAAGTTCAGATCCTCTATTGACAACACATATTTTTTGTGCAGATTTAAGTGTTTGATTTTTAGTTGCAAGAATGCATTTGCATCACTTCTGAAATTAATGGTATAAGTAAGGAAATCCCCCCCAACTGTTGCAGTAACAGTCTCTACTCTTCTGGGAATGGTTACTGAATGCTGGAACATTGCTGTGAGGCTCCAGTGTCTCAGGGTGCTCTCATGTCTATCATATCCCTCAGCTCTCCCCTTTCTAGATAGACTGCTATAGTGAGCTATATCGGTATCTCAACTTTGAATCTGTACAGTTATAGATAATTCCCTGTAAACCTAAGCAGAACTAACTCTGTTCTTTGTTTTCTCCGATTGGAACCGCTGCACATCTGCCTAGCCCAACTGATCGCCATCCGGGTCATCACCTCATCCCAGATCTGAAGTCTCAGTCTCCTTGACTGCTTTAGACTCCCCATGTGCTCCTCCCCCATTCAAGGGCAACTGCTGTTCAAAAGATTCCTGTTGCTGTGGACTAGAGACTCTTAAACTACTGCTCACTCAGACTCCAACAAAAACTGCTACTACTGCCTACTACTCTTAACTGTACCTACTCTGTTAGCCACGGTCAATCTGTTCAGAAGTGATTAAGTCTGTACACAAAGGCCTATTGTTATTTATCTCCACTAAGACTCTTGTTTTCTCTTCGAGCCGACCAGATGAGGAAGGGTCCTCCTTTTGAGTCTTAGTTCCTCCCATGGTTTCTTCCTCCAGTTTAGGGAGTTTTTCCTTGCCTCTGTTGCCTTTGGTCTGCTCACAAGGGGGTTCTGACTTGAATTCCGTAAAGCTGCTGTGTGACAACACTGACTGTAAAAAGTGCTAAATGAATTAAACTGAATTGAATTGAACTGCCACTCCAACTCATTCCAGTGGCAGTGGATGGAGCTCCATCACTTTAGAGAATATAGTTGTACTGGTCCTTTAGCAGACACTTGACTTCAGACATGGTGATCTTAGGCGCATGTATGGCTGCTTTAGAGCCTCCATTTCCATCAGCATTATTTTCTATGCTGTGCGTGCACTGCACCGATTGCCTGTGCCAGCAATGGGTGAGGCTGAATATTTTTTTTCTCAGTTATGTTTATAAACCATTTTCAGTCACATTTGAAATGGGTGTGAATGAGTCAACAAATTCGCACTGTTATTATTATTACTATTAATGCATTCCTCGAATTAAAACCTGCCATAACCGCCTCGATCTGGTCCATGTTAAGTGTTGTATATCCTGCCACAGTGTCTCATTGTTCGCAGCGTTCCGGTGTGTGTGCTCACGCTAAGTGCATTAGCAGCATTAGCGTGTGTTGGCTTGCACAGTGGCGCAAGGCCAAAAGAGCGAGAACTGCTTCCTTTCGCTGTCTTTTTTCAGTGAGAGTTTTCTCGACCCGCTGAGTGTGATGGCTAATGATGGCTATAAAATAATATGCAGGTTTGGGGTCGGGGGAGATAAAAGGAAAAAGAGCACAGATCACAGGTCCCATATTTTTATTTATAACCAAAGTAAAATATTAGTTTAACATTTGTACTTTCCTAGCCATTATTAACAGGGCTAAAGGTCCAACAAAATGTTTTTTAGAAGATTTTTTACATTTTTTCCCCAATGCAGGCTCCTATTGTAGGATATGGTGGAAAAAACTACCCCCCACCACCACCACCACCACCACCACTGGACACCAACGTTTTCCAGCAGCTAGTTTATTGTTAACTTAAAGATTCGATTAAAGGCATAATCTATAATCTAAAGTTTCACTCTTGGTGAAATGACATATTGAGTGTTCACATCCTCAACAGATGACACACTAATCTACAGATGACGCACTATTTTCTAAATGTTATATGCTGGGGAAAATGTGTAGCCTGTGCAGAAGTTATGGCACATTTTGTATTGTATGTCATATTATCCAACATGTAAAATACCTGAAGACTGAGCCCTAAAATGAGCAAATTGTAAGACTTTAAGTGTGTTTTCTATAGAGGATGTCAAGTTATTTTCAGTGATAGGAATTCAAGAGGGTAATTTAATGAGGGGCGTATGTAATCTCATTCAGTTGCAGGAGCACCCGTAGAACCCGTGTGGCCCCGCTTATCTATGCTGAAGTTAAGTGTTTTAGCCTTGACTATTTATTTTTTCAAATGAGATGCAATACAGAACAACTAATCAGAACAGATTTAATTTAAATACCATTCCTAAAGGCACAGTATCTAAACAGCCTGTTTATTTCTAAAGGATGAAGAGAAGTTTTTGCCATGTAGAAATGAATTTTGGTGATCCAGAAACATCATAAGTGGACCTCAAGGGAGCATAAAATCGAAATGGGCCCTTTAAGGAGATCTCTTTTACATTTCTTTCCTACAGCAGTTTGGTTCGACTATAAACTGTTGCTCCATGAGCTTCCTGACGTTTGATCTGTTAGCAGTATAGCTCAGATGCACACGCTATACTGCTAACAGATATAATATTATGGTATCTAACGCGTGTTCGATACCATCATATTATATAGCATTAACATATGTCACATGTTCTGGAGACAGAGGGAGGAAGGTTGATTAGATCTGCGCTTTTGTGCGTGTGTCCATCACCGACCAACTCGGCTCCCGGTTTGCGCAAGTTGTTTAAGTTTTGCTTGTGTTTGTCAAACGCTGGAACTGCGTCGCGTTCCAGTATTTTTATCTGCTGTTAATGCAGCAGTGCCGCAGGAAACCCGCCTCATAAATATTACAGTCTTGGGAGGAAATGGCTGTTTATTTGTCTGGTAATATGTATGTGTTAAGGACAGCTCCAACAAAACACTGGCGATCCGTGGAGAATTCCCGGGTTTGGCTCGGCACGCCGCTGCGCAAGTGGCTCAGTTCAGTTGACAGATTACAAACAGGGATTTCTCCAATCAGATTTTGAAGAGACTTTAATGGCCAGAGGTGCCAAAAGTTTGTATACTCCGACTTACAACTGACTCTGAAGGAGGTGGCAACCCTTTAGGACCACAGCAGTGAAGGTCCCATAGTGGGCACTCTGAGCACAAAATAAAGTGAGAACTTCTTTAGAGTTCTTAGAACTATTGAAGGAAGAAATCACTTTTCTGTGTGTCCACACTGCAGAAACTGAGGACTGTCACAAGTCTTGGAACACCGATTTGAGGGGCTCCTAATTAGGGGTAGGGATCTTCAGTAGCAGTTCCTCTCAACTTGCTCCGTTAACTGGAATGGATGGTATCCTTGGCCACAGACTGGCATATGCTGATAATCATCATCATCTTCATTTTCATCTTCATCTTCCACCATCAGCCACTTTAGCATTTCTAGAGTGTTTTCTATTGAATATTTTCAGAGTATTTTGGCAGAGTTTTTATTGGACTTTTATTTAGACTTTATATTTTATATTGTTCTTGTCTCTTTGTGTCTCTGTCCAGTCATAACATAAACAGATTCCTCTGGAACCAATAAAGCATTCAGAATTCTGATACTACTATGAAAACAGAATAAAAATAAGGGATGAAGGGGGAGCTCCAGGATGGGGGGTTTCTCTCACTAGAAGGCGCTTTCGAACTGTTTGGTCCGAAGGCACCCGTTGATTAACCATTTTGGTCCCGATGTTATTTTCTCTCTAACACATCTCATTGCCAACCATGGATCTTTCAAAAGATGTTTTAGGGAAGCAAAAACAGTTTTTTCATATCAGTGTTGATCTACTTTCCCTCCATTTTTAGCTCCAGCCTGCATTTAACATGTTGGTCCCTCCCCATTACTCAAAGATGTTCATCAACCAGTTCTGTAGACTTTGGCTGGAATTCAACATCCTCAAGGACCAGGGTTGGTGACCACTGTTCAATAGCATCACACAAACAACCCTTTCTGAGTGCACACACACACACACGAATACGCACTGTGCTTGTGAGGACCTCTTAAGATAATAAGGGTTCTCTGTGTGACGATGTAGAAGATCAACTTTAGGCTCCCCAAAGAACCTTTCAATTAATAGTTCTCCATTTTGTAAATGAGATGCAGGTGTGGAGAACCCTTTTCAAGAACTTTGAGATGTAAACTCTTAAATTGCTATAAAGCCATTAGGGAACCCAAAGTGATTTTTCAGTGTCATCGTCCAAGGAACCTTTTTAAGGGTGTATATATATAAAGAATCTTGATAATGGTTCACTAAAACAACTAAATACTGTAAAACAAACAGCACTGCAAAACGACCGTAATAAACGAGGTTTTAAATAAATGTATTAGGTGAGATTAATGAGATCGCTTCAAAAATATTAAATAAGCAGTTAAAACATTAATGAACACATAAAAAGTTCTCGTAAATTTGAATATGTAATGAAGCTGACTGATGGAACCAAGAAAGAACATTGATCAGCAACATCTGAACTTATTATAAATGAATGAGGGCTCAGTATTAGGCAAGCAACAGGTCACTGCTGGTAACTGCTTATAACACATAAGGAAACTACATTTTGATTATTTGGGCATGCATTTAGCATGATAGGGTATAAACGTTTAGCCTTTTAGCCCTAACACAAAGCTAAACAACTCAATGTCTTGGCTGAATGCCAACATTAGGGTTGAGGGGTTGTCTGATCAATTTTTTTGATGACTGTTTTCAGAAACATTCGGTTTACATTCAGACACTTTTTAGACACTTTACTGCCTTAATGGGACCTCGGGTCCCCACAAGAATATGGATACAAGTACACTCAGACACACTCGAAGCGACGTGTGTTTGCATCGTGTCGGGACTGTGTGTTAAGGGTGAGTGAGTTGAACGGATGCTATTTTAGGTGTTAACACCCAAACACACACACACACACACACACACACACACTTGCTGACCCTGCAGGAAGATCTCCCCCCGACCAAACGAAGGTGTGTGTCCTGTAGTCAGCATGTGTTCGCTCATTCATATTTCAACATGCACTAAACACACATTTACACCTATTCATATACACACTTGTCCATGAGGCAAAGGCCATGGCACTGGGTGCAGTGCGTGTCCGGCACACGGAGGGTTTTGGTGGGGTGTATAGTGTGTGTGTTAGTAAATACAGGGATTTCAGGAACTGCAGGGGTCAGGACAGCTGTAAATTCAGAGTTACATAAAAAGGGCAGGGAGTCCCCAGTAATGTGTGTGTGCTGCAGGACGCGAGCAGGTGCTGATGGGTGAATGTGTGTGCTGTGGTAAAGAGGGGACGGGCAGCACTGCAGGGTTCAGCGCGCTTTTCCTGCTCTAACACACTCCGTTCAGCTCACTAAGCACTTCATACACTGCAAGTGGAATGACTGAGGTCAGCATCACTTTCACCTGATTAAAAACAAAGAATAGTGCCTCGAGAAAAAAATCTATTATCTTATGTTAAGCTAACGACTCACAAAATGAGAACGATTCGATATTTCAACTAAATTTAAGATGATTTCTCTTGACAATATACAAGTTTATGTAAGCAAATATGCTGTAGCAGGTGATATACACTCACAATCGCCTACATTGTACCTGTATCAGAGATTAAATATTAGCCTACCACAATCAGACAGACGCCCAACGGACAGATTGGGCTTCTTTAGTCTACCTAATCCTAGAATGCAATAGGCACCCAAATGGTTTAAATTATCCAAATCACCAAAATGTCTCTAAAGCCACTTAACCTGCATATAGATCTTCATTAAGGTAGATCAGACTTGCGGAAGGGGTGTAGGACACGTCCCCGTGGGGTGGTGGGGTGACGGCCTAGTGGTAGGATACTTGCCGCTGAACCAAGAGGTCATAGGTTCGTATCCAGCACCACCACTGGGTCGCTGAGCAAGACCCTTAACCCCAAGTTGCTCCAGGGAGACTGCCCCCTTTAGTTAGAGAATGGAAGT
>JBBPDB010132760.1:0-16181 GCA_037974465.1 Brachypetersius altus
AAAAGGAACACACACACACACACACACACACACACACACACACACACACACACACACACAGTGAGATACATAAATGCATACATAACCATACAGCAAGACCTCAAACTGTCTGCCTGTTCTGCAGTATTCTGGTGAACATTACCATTATCCTCAATAGCATGGCGGCATCAGCTGACCGGCTGCACTCAGATGTCCAGAGAGTCTGAATAAGAGATTAGTGTGTGTGTGTGTGTGTGTGTGTGTGTGTGTGTTTGAGTGTGCTGAGTCTCCACTTATACACTTGCAGTCAAAGAGAATCACTCAGACAGGGTCTGCGTGACACGGACACGTTTACAATTTGCATTAAGTTGCTTTTACATTGCAGTTGTTATACATCTTAAAATAAATTAAAACTGTCAGTAAATCAATAATGTGACCCGGTTACAGACTGACCTGCATTAGGACTCCCTGATATAAGATTTGTCTATATTGTTTACTACAGTTAAATGTTTAAATCTTGCGATTGGAACATCATCTAAACACCCATAGATTTCTCAGGATAATCAAAAACACAGTAAAAACTGATTACAACTGCATTTTTTGTAGCAACTGTTGCTAATTAAGTGAAAAGGTCACATTCGAAAATTCTCTTCACCGCGAGTTTATTGGACAAACCCAAGCTGCGACATTTTATTGCGTTTATCAATTGCGGGTCTGAGCTAATTTGACTGCCAGTGTATCTGCTCATAGTTTAACTACAATGTATAAAACGCAACACTTTCTTTGATATTACTCTACACACACACACACACACACACACACACACACACACACACACACACACCCTTTAGGGTGCACATTACACACAAGCGTCTCAAATAACAGTGACACAATCAAGTGCCTCTTCTTCTCAGCTGCAGTTCAGTTCATATCTCAACGATCTGACCAATAACACACACACACACACACACACACACACACACACACACACACACACACACACACCACAATACACTGAAGCAACAATGAAAAAATGCAGTTATGTACATCGCTTCCATATAAATCAAATATACAACATCAAGGCAGTAAAGTGTGAAGTGTAAAGGGAAGCATTGTGCTGAATCTTTTATGTGGAAATGATGTAAGTCTGATTACTGACACGTTTTCCAGAACATATCCTGAAATAGTGAATGAGATATTTTCTACAAGTGCAAAAATACAGTAGCTTTACGATGGTCTTACACCCCCAACCCCCGACTCACAGATGCTAATACAGTGCGGGATTAAGATTAAATCTGTTTGAGTCCCACTGACGGCTTTAATGGTCTGTACTGGATTTTCTGGATTTTACAACTCTTTATACACACACACACACACACACACACACACACACACAAATACTCCACTTTGTTAATACACACCAAGCCTCCTTGGACCTGCATGCTTCCCGCTACTCCTATTGTGTTGTGACGCTAGTTTTTACGTGAAGGGCGAGAACAGGGTCGTTTTTTTTCCCCGACACCGAGACAGCGGTGCCTCTCTGAACCTCCACAAGCTCCACTTTGCTAACGTTTTTGTAGCATGGCCGTACCTTTTTCTCCTGAAGGATATTTTCTTAGATCATAGCTTTTTTAGCCGCTTCTTTTCACTTTAATGCGTTTCGACTGCCTTTGCACTTTTCTAATGGACGTTAGATTTTAGTTGACACCTGTTATGAGTTGCGAGGATCAGTGCGCACTCGGCCATCAGAACACAGCTGGATTCATTAAAACACAACAGGATTCAGAGAACTTAGCATTCTAAGATCACACTTTTTAAAGTTTTTGTATCTTTTCAGGATCTTAGAAGCCAACTTATTACCAAAATTAGCAACTAACGCTTAAAGGGGAATTCCACTTTGCTGCATAATTCAATTCTTAAGGTATAGAAAGCTATTCACAGGCTTAGCTTAAAGAAACTTACTGAAATATTTATTTCTTTGCAATGGTGGTGAATAGAACCAGGGACACCATCTACAACTCAAAGCTGCTGTTTTTACTATCCCCATCCACCAGCGAACCTGTTTTGAGGGTTTATACAAGATGTTTATGATAAAACAGTTACAAATCTACAAAATGGGCAATTTTGCTTGGCCATGAATGGATTTCTTTAAAAAAAAAAAAAGTACAGTTTCAGGCCTCAGCAGGCATATTCATCACTACGTCATGTAATAACTTCCTTTGAGGGAGTTTTGAATGGCATTAAACGTTTGGTTCGATTCACCACCGCTCTGAACAGTCCTAAAGTTTTGCTTTTTGAAAATGACTGGAATTCCCCTTTAATGTGAACGAGTGTAGGGTCCTGTCGTTTTTCTACTCTGTACTCTATCAAACAAAATCTATCACTCCATGTGGCACATAATGTCCCACCTAAACTTCTTCCATTAGGGATTAAAATAAGGGCCAGGTGGTCCTGCTTTGCAGCCTCATTAACTTTACCCTCACCCCAGACTGGACATAAGTCCCCTAAAACCCATCTAAGGGGCTAACCAGGAAAATAAACACATCGCAAACTTAAATAAGTGTGTGTGTGTGTGTGTGTGTGTGTGTGTGTGTGGTTGAGCAGTGAAAGGCTTGGTCTGTCTATCTTGTAGCCTAGAAGAATGTGTGTGTTCTTTGCTCTTGCAACATGTATATGTGTGTGTGTGTGTGTGTGTGCCATGTCTGATTACTTTAATCTCTTTTATTGCCTTATCGTCTGTATTAGCTCTCACGTAATACACGGCAGCTGTAAAAAAATGACGCTTTGCATTTTAGAGCAGTTGGAATTCTGTTAGGGTCCTTTTCTCTAGAACACTGGGAATTCCTGCTTGGGAGCGTTTGGTTGGAGCGGTTGAAATTCTTGCCGAATCCTCATTCTGGATTGGGCGAACCAGTCGGAATTCCGCTTGAGCCTTCATTCTAGAGTGGTTGGGAATTTTGTTTCGAATCGAACATTTGAATTCCTGCTGAACAGGAACGGCTGTGGTTCCCACACTCTTGAAAGTAATGACGCAAATAGGGTTCTTTGGGGCGACGCCATTTGTGGTTCCTCGAAGATTCTTTTGATCAATCGTTCTGTAAAGTACCGTTTTTTTCTGGAAGCTTTTTTTTTTTTCTTCAAAAAACTCAACATGCTGTAAAAGGTTCTACATCCATAAAAGGGTCTTCCCGGAACCTGATGTGCAACCCAAGGACTTTCTAAGCACCTTTACTTTCAAGAGTGTCCTGAGCCTTTATTCCAGAACACTTTGAACCGCTTCTATTTCTACATTCTAGATCGGTTTGAATTCTGTTAAGAGTTCTTATTCTAGAGCACTTCTTACCCGCTCTTCATTCTAGAACGGTAGGGTCTACTTCTTCGATCTCGGACGTCCGGAACGGTTGAAATTCTGCTCAAGTCTTCATTCTAGAACAGCCTGGCAGTTCTGTCCCAGGCCTTCAGTCTGTGGGGTGAAACCGCAGAACCATGTGATGTAAAGATACGGCCAAGGCCTCTGTATACTCCAGAAAAAAAAAAAAAAAACAAGAACAAGAACAAAAAAATGAAGAAAAAGAAAGAAAGCCTTTGCTTTCTCAAAGCACCTGCCAATTGTTGGAAAAAAGGGTTTGATATGTACAATCAGGGTACTGTTTATGGAGATTTATGCTAATAATATATGGTAATATGAAGAATACAATGACAATGATGTATAAAGAAGTCTAAGGAGAGTATTGTTGGGGTTGGGGGTGTGTAGTTCTGTGTATAAAGGGGATTTGGGAGGGCACGGGGCTTATATGGAATGGCTATGGTAGAAATTTCTGTTCATTTCAGAAATTCCTTCATGATTATTGCCTGTGATGTAGACAATGTCACTTTGTTTTATGGAAAAAGGTGAAAAAGAAAGGAAAAAATGGAAATGTGTCTTGTGTATTTATTCTAATAGTTTTTTCTATAACAAGTTTTGTAGATTGCAAGATGGTTTTATTTTAAGAACAATTCCCTTTTTCTGAATGCGAATTCCCCCGCATTTAGAAAAACAAGGAAAATGTACTGAAGTATATCAGGTAAACCCAGTTTCATTTGGTGAAATCTCTAAAAAGAAGCAGTAATATCTAGCTCTATATCTAGTTCTAATGTATAGAATATACAATACAAGACCTCAGTGTGACGTACATATACATATATATATATGAACTGCCATCTGCGAACATGAATTACCACCAAATTACCACCAAAACAGTAATTACCAATTACCATGCATCAGAAATTTTCGTTACAAATGCTTTTCACTTTTTTCCTTACTATTTTATTTAGGATGATTTGATGAACTAGATATTATTGCTTAGTTCAGAAGCCTCCAATTTTACTCCAAATTGTATTTCTTACTTAAAATGTTGATTTATGTCTACTTTTCCATTTTTGTGAATGGCCTTTCTGTAATGGCTGTTATGTACATCGGTGGTGAATGGAACCAGGGGTCTGCCACACAAACCCACCAGTGAACCTGGAATCATCATGATGCTAAAATAGTGGAAAATCTCTTTTTTGGGACTATTTTGTCTTGCAACATCCTTCATTAGTACTTTCGTAGGGTGTTGTGATAAAAAGTGCTTTTCAAATGTTGGTGTATTCATAACTATTGCATTTATTCATTTATTCTAAAGGAGCTTTTAGCAGCATTCAGCCTTCCAGACGTCTGGTTCCATTCACCACCACTATGAACAATTCTCCCTCTGAATGACTGTATTTACTCAACCACTTAATTATGCACATTTTTTAAATGGTGGATTTCCCCTTTAAAAAGTGTGTGCGTATGTGTGTGAGAGTGTTTGTGTGTGTGTGTGTGTGTGAGTGTGCATCTGTCTAGACAGAAAGCCTTTTCTAGATTTTCAGGGATAACCCACCAGCCAAGCTTCACGACTGTAATTGACAGGTAGACGGTGTGAAAAAGTGTGTGTGTATCTGGAAGTACATGTACGTGTGACTCCTTCTCCTCAATCCTGATGTCTTACACACACACACACACACACACACACACACACACATTCTACAGATTTCAGTCTTGTGAGGACCAGCAAAATGCCCCCACTTGTACATATTTTCCAACATTCTTATTATTATGGAGACGTTTAGTCTTCACGATTAGATAAATGCACACAAAACAAACACTCTCACACACACATGCCGATATTACTATATTTGTGGGGACATTCCACTGACTGTATCTCAGTAATGCTGCGCCTAAACTTGATCCTGACCTGGTTTATGGTTATAAACACCACATTTCCTCATTCATGTCCCCACTTCTGCTTATTTGTGTGGGGATATTTAGTTCTCACAATAAGATTAATGTACACACGTGAAAAGGTTGATATTACTATATTTGTGGGGACATTCGGCTGACTTGCATGAAACTGTATCTCCTTGACCTGATGTATGGTGAAAACACCTTGTTTCCTTGTGAGCACGGACTTCTACATATTTTTCCAGTGCTACTACCATTATGGGGACATTGCGTCCTCGAAATAAGATAACTGCACACAAACCGACACACATACACATGTTACTATTACTATATCGGTGAGATATTCCACTTACACGTTCAAGATGGTATTTCTGTGCTGCTACACCTAAGAGTGACCCTGACCTAATTTATAGGGAAAACACCCCATTTCCTTGTAAGGACCAGTAATGTCCCACTTTTTCCAGTATTATTACAGTTTCCAGTATTATTATCATTATGGGGGCATTTAGTCTTCACAAAAAGATAAATATAGAAATGTTCACAAACACACACATCAATATTACTATATTTGTGGGAACATTCCACTGACTTGTGTGAGACTGTATCTCAGTTATGCTACGCCTAAACTTGACCTTGAACTGATTTGTGGTGAAAACACAATGTTCCCAGCAAAATGTTCCCTTGTACATATTTTTTTCCCTGTTTTCTTATTATTATCGGGAACATTCAGTCCTCACACTAAGATAAATGCAAACATACAAACACTCTAATACACATATTGCTATATTTATGAGGCTCATCTGAGGTCCAGCCTAATGTCCCCACTTCTGCTTCTTTTTATTAGTATTTAATATAATTATGGGGACATCTACTTCTCACAATCAGATTTATGTGCACAGACACACACACACACACACATACATATATATGTATATATTTGTAGGGACATTCTAATGACTGGTGTAATACTATATATCAGTAGTGCTGCACCTAAACCTGACCCTGGCCTGATTTGTGGTAAAAATGACATATTTTTCACTATCCCTAACATAATTGGGACATTTTGTCTACTCGTTTTCTGAGTATAAATATGGGGACATTTGGCCCTCACAATAAGATAAATGCAAACACACATGCTGATATTGCTATATTTATAAGGACATGTCACAGTAATGCTACATCCATTTAGTTCTCATAATAACATTAATGCACACAAACATTGGTTAATATTACTATATTTGTGGGGACATTCTAGCTGACTGGTGTAAGCCTATATCTCAACAGTACTACACCTAAACCTAATCAGGTTTCTCTGGTATTCCTGTCAGTTGGGGTACATTCACACACATAAACATGAGCTAATTACTATATTTGTGAGAACACTGATTTGTGTGGAGACTGTATATCAGTAACACAATATTTAAACCTGACCTTGCCCTGACTGGTTTCCTTGTGAGGACCAGCAAAATGTCCCCATTTTACATATTTGTTCCAGTATTCTTATCGTTATGGGGACATCTGGTTTTCACAATATGACAAAAACAAAAAACACACACCCACAATTTTCCGGGGACTAGTTTTAGGCGGAAGCTGGCTCCAGGGTGGGTGGCTGTCTCCTGAGGACACCGTGTGGCTTGACTGAGGAAAAACAAGTAAACCCTAATTGCTATTTTGCAGCTGTGAATAAAACAACCAGACAGCCACGCCACGGATGCTTCACGCTGCTGCGCATGCGCACAGAAAGCCAGCCTCACCTGCTCCTGTGCAGGAAGAGAGTAAAGCGTTTTTCAGCCCAGAACACATGGGCTCTCACAGGCTGGGGTGGGTTCAGAATTAGACTCTGCACCCTGTGAAGGTCCTTTTTACTTCATTAACAGTGTGTTTGTCTCTCTCTCTCTGCGTGTAGACGTTCAAGACAGCTCCTGCAGTCTCAGCGTCTGAGGATAAAAACTGAGGATTTGGCGACACCTGGTGTTCAAAAAGGGAACTGGCTTCAACAAAAATGATCTGGAATGTCTATCGATGTGTATAAATAAACAGCCGAGACGTAGAGCCCACTTTTTGCCTATGTATCATCAGTATCAGTTTTATAAACTGACTATAAACGGTATAAACGGTATATACTGAACTGTATAAACTTAAAGGAAGCATATTTCAACAAGGAAGCATTGATTGTCAGAACACCGGCACTTGGTGAATGTGTTAATGGCAAAGAATTTTGTGTAATGCAGGAGAACTGGTTGGTCTTGCAGTTTGAAAGCTATATCCGTTTTCAGCTTTCAAGAAACTGAAAGTATGACAGCTATTTCACTGAGAGGGAGATAAGGAGACGAAGATAAGCATATATTTACATAGTATATATACAAGAGAGAGAGAGACCTCTTACATTGGGTGCATTTGGGGTTTAAACTGTAGGTCATATTGAAATTCTCTTAAAATTAGATTTTTGTTAAAAGCTAAACTAAAATTAACCATGAACTTGGTCTTGTTTGATCTTTATTTTATAAGTTTATGTTTCAAACATCTGAGTTTGCATCCAGTCTTTTTGATGGTGGTCTCTGACCTGATGGTCCACAAATCGAGGGACCGCCCCTACAAACTAATGAGCACCAGGAACGGCTTTTCATTGGTTCTGAGATCCCGCCCCTTTTCAGCGCAGAGACGAGCAAAAGTGAGTCAAAAATGAAAATGAAAGTAGGACGTCCATATGTTTTGGTTCGTTTTGGGCTCGTTTTTATCCTCCACGACTCAAAACTCATTTCGTAATTGTAACTTTCACCATCAAGATTGTAACTAGCTAATAAATACAGACACTTTAGAAACAGGTGAGTTTAAATCTGCCTGAACTGTCATGAAGCAGCTGCTGTGATGTAACACCTTCTTCAACATCTCCTTCTACCAAAGCACCATGAAAGGTAAGTATATTTCCCAGTACACTCACTGTATTGCTGTTCCATACTGTCCTGTATTGTGCTGTACTAATGATATTTGAGAAGATAGTATTAATAGCTGAAGTACTGCATGAATGGTGAACAGCCCAGAATCAGCTGCCACAAGCAAGCCATTAAATTTTTTGACCAATGCGGTCTCTGTGCTGTGAAATGGACGAAATTCAAACTGAAACTGTATAATTGTGAGAAAGGTGGAAGTGTACTTGAGCCACAACAAATTTTGGGGGTTTACTGTACCATTGAATGCCATCAATAACATTTTTTAAAATTTAATATTTATTTAATATTTCTACATCCAGGACTAGTTACGTCTTTGTAATACATTGTGAAATAATTGATTACAATAGCAGTATCATATTTCACAGCCCATGTACAGGTTACAGTGTTCTATTCAATTCAGTACTTACTGTTTTTGTCAAAAAAGTGAAATGCTACAAAACAAAGTAATACTGGAATTATTGTTTTTACACAGGGAAAGGGCAGTCAGAGGAAGGTATGCTTTCAAGATTCAAAAGCATACGTGGAATACAGGGTGGGTCTCATTTTCATTGAATACTCTAAGAAAAAAAATGAATGGGAAATGTCACAGTATAACATTTTTATAACCTAAGTATAACCTAAGGATCTGGTTAAGTTAGAATTTCATGATGATATGTTTATGTAAGATCGGATATGTTGAAACTGACAAAAAGGATTCAGCAATATAACATTAATGTAATTATTAAAGCATTCTGTCTAATCCATTACTTCTTATTTTCTCAAAAAAGTGAAATGCTACAAAATTATACCTGAAAATAGCAAACGATACTGGAATGAACTTGAGAGAGAACTTCAAAACCGAAGACGTCGCCTGATAAACTCTTCAGTAAAGGAGTGTAAAGCCTTTCTGGTTGTCTGTTCTATTGTTTCACGAGCTGGAACAAACATTGAAGCAGCGCTGCAGAAGCTGAATGAAGCTGCTGGCACTGATTCTATTGGTATGAGTCTCATAACTAATCTTTTTCTGGATAATACAGAGTTTAAACCTGTTTTTCATGTTAAAGTGTTTTAACCTTTTACCTGCATTTTCAGATAAACCAGCTGCTCTGGTGGTGCTCCATCACACCTTTCATAAAGAGAGTGTCGTTCCAGAGAGCAGCAGATTTGTTGAAAGGAGTGATACACTTGTTGTGGATGTTCTGGTTCATGAGGATAAAGGACTGTTGTGCTGCAATAAGAATGAGGAAGCTCTAGGGAAGGTTACAGACTGGCTCAAAAGTGTGGTATGAACCTTTACTGTACTGAATTTACTGACTGTACAGATAGTTTTGCTGTCAAATATCTTTAATAAAAATCCATAATCTGAGAGGAAGTTAGTAAATTGGCTAAAAGATTTGCTGGACTATTTTTGAAGGTCTATTCCTGTAAAACCGATGCCAGCATAACTGACAAATACTGAAACCTTAATCCTCACTCATAAACACTGTGTAAACTACAAGACTAACTTTGTAATGCTCTTATCTTGATCTCTGTGGAGTTAAAGTTTACAGTCATTGGGTTCCAGATACTGTATTTTATTCTGTTTTCTAAAACAGAGACTTTTCTGCAAGCATCAGAGACGTACTGGCATGGCAGAAAAAAATGATATAGATAACAGTGAGACTAAAAATATTCATAATAGAAGAAAAACTCTTCTTTTGATTTGTGAGCAGGCACCTGACCAAATTAATGACCAAATTATGGGCAAGTAATATGGAGGATGACTGCGTCACATATAGAGCAGAAACTGCCGTTTACAGTTACTATATTATTATACTAACTTACATTTTGTGCTTCCCAGTTGTATGAAGCATGAATGGAGTCTGTTTTAAATCTAACAACATTGTACTCCTGGGTAATCAGTGTGGCCTTTATCAGAGTGTCAAAGCTTCAAGAATTTTTTGCACTAATCTGCCAGCCATTGGATAAATGTCCAAAATACTCTAAATATTAGCCTGATTCACACTTCCCAAAATACATAAATATATAAATAGAATGTGTTATTATTATTTTTACATGGTGACCTCTACAGGACCTGCCCTGACAGTTTGTGAACCACTGAATGAGTAAATTTAAAGTTTTTTTACATTATGTTGAGGTAAAGGGGCATTTGGCAGACGCCCTTTTCCAGAGCGATTTACAATCATTAGTTACAGGGACAGTGTCACGACCGGGGTGGTTAATCCCCTGACGTGATTTACCTCGCGCCAAGGAGCAGGCTGGAGACCAGAGTTCTATGCTATGGTTGTACGTTTATTTACAAGACAGAAAACATAACCTGGTGCAATGGCAAAGAAAACAGGAACCAGAGAACAGGAATCAGACTCAGAATAAATGAGAAACCAGGGCATATGTAAGGCGATAATGAGACGATGGACTGACAGTGTGAAACATACAAAACAGAACTTAAATACCGTCAGTCATTACACACAGAACACAAAACATCTGAAACCAAAACACGTGACATGAACAGAACAGAAAGTCAAAATAAAAGACCGCAAAACACTAACAAAACGGAATCAAAACCAACAGAAAAGTAGTGGCCCGTAACAGACAGTCCCTCTGGAGCGACTGAGGGTTAAGTGTCTAGCTCAAGCACAGAATGGGTGAAAGTGGAGAGATTGCCAACCAAACATGTATGAGGTGTATTTGAGTTATTGGGAAACTTATGTATTTTCTAACTGCACACTAATAATTAAACATTATAGTGCATTAGATGTTCTTAAAAAGCCCATAAAAATCCCGTTCATTCTCATGTAACAGTTTTCTTAATAGGCTTTATGTTGTTTATCATCAGTGCATCACTGGTAACTCATAGGAAGGAGCTCTGGAAGGTGAAGAATAACGTGTCTGCTATTTTGCTCCACAGGAAAGACGACCTCAACCACAGACAAGTAAGTCATGGAGTATAAAAAACTGTAACACCCTGAACTCTGACATCCACACATTATTGATATCACAACGTTCACATCCTCAGAACCTCAGAAGAAAATGATTTAATTTACAACACAGTTTTAGGTTCTGTCCCTCAGCCATGCACAGAACCAGGCAGAGTTTTGGCATCTCATCTGACAGTAATTAAAGAGGGAGAATGAAAATTAGTGTGGAAAATGCTGTTTCCCCCTCACGTGAACTGAATCGTTGGGCTTAACTGAAACATCCTCAGTGTCTGTTTTCTCTAAGAGAACTGAAGCCCCATTCAAATCAATACACATATTGAAACAATAAATAGAAACTCCATCTTCCTCCCAACCCTGGTTAAAGAAAGCAGTTCAGAGAATAGATAGGTGATTAATATGAAAGAATCCTGTTCAGAAAGGAACACAGCATAACTGTATCTTCTCATCAAATGACCACAACACACAGGGCAGATATTCTCAGCTAACATCTAGGAGACGTCCTTTTTTAATCCATCATTCTATATTTTTATACAGGAAATAAGAATGTATTATTTCCTATAGAGGAACAGGGAGCTCCGTCTGCAAGCGGGACAAACACAGTAAGAACAAACACAGGTATGCTAACCCTAACCCTAACCCTAACTTGGATAAGTCTCAATCAAACCAGAAGCACAAAAATGGCACATATGAGTCCCTTTATCCAAGTAAATAAATCCAAAAGAAAGACAGTGTTTATCATTTCATATATTCACATAATTTTATTATTGACATTTTAACACATTTATCCACAACATCTGAAAAATCCTACAGAACTGTGGTTCCTGTCACGGTCAGGACTGGCGTAAGCCGAGTTTTTGTTTTTTCTGTTAATGTTTTTTGTTTTGTTTCTGTTTCACGAATTCCAGCATCATGCTGATGACTTTCTGTTTACTGTAAAGGTGATGTTTATGCTTTTGTCTGACCATGCCCCTGAGTTTCTGTTTTAGTTTATTATGGCCACGTTCTGCCTAGTTTCATGTTTTGCTTTGTTT
Organism: Brachypetersius altus; assembly: GCA_037974465.1. Classification (NCBI taxonomy): domain Eukaryota; kingdom Metazoa; phylum Chordata; class Actinopteri; order Characiformes; family Alestidae; genus Brachypetersius; species Brachypetersius altus. The sequence goes on from JBBPDB010132760.1 coordinate 12,125, forward strand.
TGGTTTCAGAAGTTAGGCCATGTTCAAGTGAGAAACCTTAATGCCTATGTGTTAGGCCATTTTCAAGTGAGAAACCTTAGGTTAGGTCTGGTTCTCTTTAGTTCTGTTCCTATTCCTCTCCTATGTCCCTGTGTGGTCACGAGTTCCTGTTTTATCCCTGTGTGGTCCCATCCCTCTGTATAGTCCCGTGTTCCTGATTATCCTCCATGGTTCGGTCTAGTCTTATGTTCCTGTTCCTGTTTAGTGTCAGTTTATACCCTGTTTTCTGTACGGTTTCATGTATCTGTGTTTGTACCTGTTTCATGTTTAAAGTCTTAGTCGTATGTCCCTGTTAGCCCTATGGTTCCTGTTTAGGCCCTGTCTGTGTATTACCCTGTTCCTGTCTGTCCTATATTCCCCTAGTAGCCCTGTCCCTGTTTTGGTCCTGCCCCTGTTTATGGTGAGGCCCAGGCCTTAGTCTTGGCCCACGTTCCTGGTTAGGCCTGGGTCTTAGTTACCCGCATTCCCATGTAGACCCATTAGGGGTTCCCCCTGTTCCCTGATTATCTCCGTCTATAGTCATGTCACCTGTTTGCACTTATGATCTAGTCATTCTCGTCACCTGATGTCTCGGATTGGTTCATGTCTCTGTCTTTCTGGTATTTATTGTATGCTCCGTGTCTTGTCAGATATGGTCGCATTTCGCCTCACTGACCTATGTTTAGGTCCCTTTCTTGTAGTCTGTCTAATCCCCGTCCAAGTTCTCCTAGTCTGGTTTTCTGTTTGTATCTTGTTTGGCCCACGTGCCTTTTTCTGTTCTCCAGTATTATCTTGTAAATAAAGCCCTTTTGAACCAAGTCATGTCGCTCTGCTCCGGCACCCTCAGTTTCTCCTTAACCCCACAGGAGAGGAATGTGTCACCAAGACCACAGTGTTCCTCCCGGACCACAGTGTTCCTCCCGGACCACAGTGTTCCTCCAGGACCACAATGTTCCTCAAAGACCACAGTGTTCCTCCAGGACCACAGTGTTCCTCCAAGACCACAGTGTTCCTCCAGGACCACAATGTTCCTCCAAGACCACAGTGTTCCTCCAAGACCACAGTGTTCCTCCAGGACCACACTCAGAAGAGCAACAGGACAAAAGATATCAGATGCACTGTTCCAACAGGTTTCCTTTATAAGATGAGAGAATCTGGAACAGATTCTTGAGTGTTTTTAACTATTTAATCCCTTAATAGCTCCTTAATCTAACACTGGTCTGATGATAATTATAACTATAAAAGATTAGGTGGTTTTTGGTCAGTAGTGATCGGCTACTGAAGGAACTGAAACGGTGAGAATGCTGGAAGTTGTGAAGAATTTTACATGAATTTTCGCTACATGTGCAGCAGATCACTGGACTGCTGGTGTATTTATATTTATATGGGTTGGTTTTTTATGGGTTACATGGTTTTGACTACAATTAGGTTTTAGCTCCACTGGAAGAAACGTGTTTACACCGATTTATCACACGGTTCTCCACAGAGGGGTTTCTTACAAGGGCGAAAGAGTATTTTATTTTATATCTGAAGGTGTGGGGCCTGGAAATGCTAAGCGCTCAGGTGGGACGCGAGATTTGAGGCTTTTTAATAGATTCAGTAGCACACGGAGCAGAGAGGATGGACAGATATGGGAGGAAAAGGTGTTTAGATAGTGATGGACTGCAAATCTGCATCATTACAGCCAAGCGTCGGCAAGGGCAGCCGCGCCCTTCTGGAGAATTATCACCCCATCCCTCCGCACCTCTTTATTTCACTCGCTTCAGACGCTCAGAACCTCTGCACCGCCAGACACAACGGGAGGAGATAAACTACACACACACACACACACAAACACACACACACACACATACCTCCAATCACACACATCACAGCCAGGCCACGCCTGCGGAGGTGTAATTCACTTATCAGCACACGGAAAGTAGCCGTCTCTCCTTTTTTCTCTTTTTCTTTCTCCCTGTGCCTGAATGAGCTCAGTGTGACACACACACACATAAATACACATCTTTCTCTGCAGATAACACTCTGACTTCATGTGTCCATAAATGGGTTTCCATTTCACTTTCTCTGCTCAGTGGAGCTCAGCCACCTAAATATCCCTCCACCACATAAAGAGCAATGTGGGATAAGATGATAAGTTTTTAAAGAGAGAGAGAGACAGAGAGAGAGAGATAGAGAGAGAGACAGAGAGAGAGACAGAGAGAGGGAGACAGAGGGAGAGAGAGAGACAGAGAGAGAGAGAGAGAGAGAGACACAGAGAGAGAGAGACAGAGTGAGAGAGAGAGACAGAGAGACAGAGAGACAGAGTGAGAGAGAGAGAGAGTAGATGTGATTCCTCTGATCTCTCGGTTTCTTGTCATTTTGGTGAAACTTTATTATTTATTATTCCCAGAAGAAACAACTTACAGACACAGAGGCTAGAAAAGTATATCATATGAGTCTTTATTTATTCTTTATTTATTCTATTACTATCTATTCTATTTAATTGTTTTATTAGTGTGTTATAGTGATCTTTATAGAGGAACTGGACTCAGTTTGTGTTTGTAGTGATGAGCCGTGACTGTCCTGATGGAGAGCTGGAGGTGCTGGAGCAGCGTGTCCACCGCGAACGGAGGCGGGGGGGTTAAGGAAGTCGAGACTCTCTCCAAATCTCCCCCAAATGACGGATTTAAAGCCGCGTGGCACTGAAATCCCCCGACAGCTCGCAGGTGTGGCTTAGCGGGAGGCTTTACTCTCTCAGGCAGGAGAGCAGGATCCCAGGCCAAATCCACTGCAGCCACACAAACAGAACAACAACAGAAACTAAACAAACCCCAAAACACAACTAACCCCCCACCCTGCCCCCGGCCCAAAGTCCCCAACTGAAACTACAGACAAAGAAAGGCAGAGAGACGTCCAGCAGCGTGCAGTCAGCAGAGACACCTTCCTGCAAGAACATCAGAGTTACACCACTTTCATTCCAGTCAGGCTCCAACCACTATCCATCCACCCTGGGGGGTGGGGGGGTGGGGGGTGGTATCATTTCCCCAGCACTTACTGGACAAAAAAAAAAAAACATCCTGGACACCCTGGACACCTGAGAGCTGCTGAGCATCTTCAGGCCTCTTCACTGCGGACTGAACTGTGGGAGGAACCAGGAGGAGACAGAAGGACAGCACCACCCCACTGCACACCCCACTCCACCACCCACTGTATCCCCCACTGCACCAACCTGTTTCTTTACCCTCCTTTCATTTTTGTCAATTTGACCCCTTTCACTATTTAATCAACACACGACATGAAGACAAGAAGTAAAACAAGACAAGAAAGGAATAAAGCAGAGTGCAAAGATTCCAAGGACGTGCAGGAACACATGTGTATGTGTGTGTGTGTGTGTGTGTCAGTGTGTGAGTGTGTCAGTGCGTGTGTCTGTGTGTGTGTGTATGTGTGTGTGTATGTGTGTATCTGTGTGAGTGTATGTGTGTGTGTGTGTGTGTGTGTGTGTGTATGTGTGTGTGTGCATGTGTGAGTTTGTGTGTGTGTGAGAGAGTGTGTGAGTGTGTATGTGTGTGTCTGTGTGTGAGTGTGTGTATGTGTGTATCTGTGTGAGTGTATGTGTGTGTGTGTGTGTGTGTGTGTGTGTGTGCGTATGTGTGTGTGTGTGTGTGTATGTGTGTGTGTGTGTGTGTGTATGTGTGAGTGTGTGTGAGTCCTTATTTATGTATTTAGAGAGATTACTGAAGGAGTAACTTTCCCTAACCGACTGGCTGACTGTATTTAGGGAAGGAGTTTGGGACAGTGGTGGCGGGGGGGGGGGGGTGATATTTTGTTAAACTTTTCCTTTCATAAAACTCTCCAAATTCTCTCAGCAAATAAACACATCCCAATGAAAAACTACGAGGGCCACACACACACTGCACTGCATCTAGAACCCATTGTGTTTCTGCCCTCAAGGAACAATGATAAATGCAACGCTTTCTACTTTCTACCTGCTCTGCATGAGTGTGTGTGTGTGTGTGTGTGTGTGTGTGTGAGAGAGAGCGGGCGTGTGTGTGTGTGT
>JBBPDB010132794.1:0-16178 GCA_037974465.1 Brachypetersius altus
CAATCACAAACCATAATCACTTTACCTAAACACAAGACAGCTGAGACCTAGACACAGAACACAAAACAGACACGAACATCAAAATAAAAGTCCCAAAAACCAAACCAAAACAAAACCAAAAACAGTGACCCCTACCGAGCCGTGACAACCACCTGTCATGGATCGCTGATTGTGGTTGTGACACTATGTGTCTCACCACAGCATAAAATGTGAACAGCACGAAATTTACCTCTGCATTTAATCCATTCACCAAGTGAAGCAGCGGGCAGCCAGGAACACGGCGCCTGGGGAGCAGTGTGTGGGCACGGTACCTTGCTCAGGGTACCTCAGAGGTGCCTAGTGGTCTTGGGAATTGAACCCATGACTTCTTAACTACAGGGCGAATGCCCTAACCACTAGACCACTTATGTAGATGAACCTAGTTGCCACAAAATTTCCCAGTTATCTAATGTGGATGTTCTGCTGGGGCTATTCAGTGGTCACCTTCTAATGTTTTAGGGCAGTAAGTGAGCTAATCTTGAAGATTACATGGAGCCATATATACACTTGTGTGATGTGTCCATGATCAGAATTAATTATTGTAAAAAGTATATATTTATTCTGTTGATTCTAATTTAATCTACATAAAACATAGTAAACACTACGGAGACTATGGGGCTTTGGACAAGGTTTTATGCATTGCTTCATGGAGGGATATGCATAGGGCTTGGCAGATATTTATTTTTGAGACACCTCATAAATGTAAAGGACACTCGCACTTCTCTTCAGCTTAATTCCGTGTGACTGTTAGTTTGAAATATTTATACATTCACCTCCAGCATGTTTCTGCACTCTCCAGCAGCGTATATTTTAAGAAGGGTAGATTAGAGGTGACTAACTAGAATTTGGCCGCACTCAAGCATCGAATCACCAGGCCCACTGAAGATTCGCTTGAGGGAGAGTAATATAAAAGTCTGCCTAAAATAACTCAGATCCCAGGAATCATTTTCATGTTCTTGTTAGGTGTATTTGCTAGTTATTGGCAATTGCTCCTACCCACTCTCCTGATGTTGTGCAGAAACACTTAGTCCTAAGCCCTGCTGCTGTCCTCTAAAAGATGCAGGCTGGGCAGCTTGGGAAGAGTTAACAGTTGTTTGCACTACACTGTTTAAACTGCAAGAAACTTGTAAGAAACTAAAATGTAAGAAACTTGCATTTGTCAGGATGAAATGTCAATAGAGTAGATTCTGTGATCATGAAGTGAATTACTTGGCATACAATGTAAACCTACTACAACCTGTTTTATGAACAGCCTTTTACTATTTTTGTGAAAGTAGGTGGTAAATAGTAATATGTAGTATTAATGTACCTATGGAGTAGCCTAATTTGTGTTTATGTAATGCCAGTGATGCCTGACTGGGACCCCTGAATCCACATCACTCTAACCAGTACAATTCCAAAACTAGTGGTAAAGGCTTATGTGAACACTGAAGCATCCTAAACATTCTATCCCCATGTCTAAAGGTGTGCTGTCATATCTGGCACCAAGGTGAGGTGAGACCACCAAGAATCAGGTTTGTCAAATATATCCTACAGATATTCAATCGTGTTCAGATCTAGGGAATTTGGAGTCAATGCATTTGAACTCTTTGTTCTGTTCCTCAAATTATTCCTAAACTATTTTTGCAGGACACAGTATCTTGCTGAAAGAGTCCACTGCTTTTAGGGAATGTTGTTGTTATAAAGATGTGTAGTTGGTCTGCAGCAAGATTTGGGTAGGTGATGTGTGTAAAACTAACATCCACATGAATGGCAGAACACAAGGTTTCCCAGCAGAATATTTCCCAGAGCATCACAATTTAATTGCTGCATGGTCAGGTTCTGATGCTCAAGTGCGCATTGTAGACACTTTTAACAGTGGACAGCGGTCCCACCCCTTGACAGGTGCCACTGTAACAAGATAATCAGTGGTAATGAATGATGGAAGTACTCTTTTAATTAACCTCAAATGCGATTCAGTCATATGAAAACTGATGACATTGATACATTCTGAAAATGGTGTGCACCAATGCTTGCATGCTTGCGATCCCTTTGAGTGCACTTATAGGGGACTGCATGTGCATAACTGTAGGTGCTCCAGAAGCATTCCGTCTGCTTCTGTAATGAAATTAATTCACAATGGACCTCTTTCTTGCAACACTACAGTGAAACATCTGTGGATGTGTTTAAGAGCCTAAAGCCTTTTCCCATCTATCAGTGTTCATTAACTGATCCAAGTCCTACTATACAATCAGCACTACACCACCTTTCAGAATTTAAAATGACACTTTGCGTGAATTCTGCCATTCAACACAATAGCGGCAGGTAGACTGTTCACAAAGCTGAGGGTTCTAGGACTCAACAGTCGTCTGTGTGCTGGGTGCTGGACTTCCTCACTGGCAGATCTCAGGTGGTGAGGGTGGGTAGGTGTGTGTCTGACAGCATCACCACCAATACTGGAGCACCACAGGGGTGCATACTCTCACCACTGCTGTACTCCCTCTACACCTGACTGTGTAGCCACTCATGGCTCCAACACCATTGTGAAGTTTTCTGATGACACAGTGGTGCTGGGCCTCATCTCCAACAACGATGGAACGGCCTACATGGACGACGTGAAGAACCTGGCATCGTGGTGTCAGGACAACCACCTACAGCTGGTGCCGTCCTTCAAGTATCTCAGTGTCCACATCTCCTCAGACCTGACATGGATTGCTCATATTCAGGTCCAGTTCCTAAAAGCTAAGATGATCCTGAACCATCGCTGACAACTGAGGAAGTTCTTCAGCAATCCTCAGGTTCTATTCAGGTGCTGTGGAGAGCATATTCACAAAGAACATCACATCCTGATATGGGAATAGCTGTGTTCAGGACCATGAAGCTCTTCAGAGAGTGAACCATGGGGCAGAACGCTGCTGCAGGTCTGTTCTCCCTTTCCTGCAGGACATTTACACCAAGAGATGCTGGTTCAGAGCAGTTCATTAAAGGACACATCCCACCCCAGTAACAGACTGTTTCAACTTCTGCAATCACCATTCTGAGCCAAAACCCTCAGACCCAAAACCGAGAGACTCAAGAGGAGCTTCTATCCTCAGATAGAACCAGAACATGCCCCCACTCCCCACATAACATACCATATAACTACCACAAAGGACTCATAACATATTTCATACTATATGTGATTTATATTTCGCCACACGCTGCTACACTAATGCTTATAGTCCACTAGTCTTTTGTAATGTTTACATTACTCTGTTTACATCGCTCTGCTTGCAATGTTTTTTACATTGCTGTGTAAGTATGGCACAATGGATTTTAATTAGAGGTGGGCATAGATTAATTTTTTTAACGCCGTTAATCTCATTGGAATCTTGGCGTTAACGGCGTTCACATTGTACACACTGCTGCTACATTTATAAAATTACATATTAAACCTCAAATTTTAGCCCATAACTTACATTTGTATCCTAACTTGTGGTGCTCCTTGTTTAAGTTGTTATGTTATTAATTTTTGGATTGTGTTAAATTTTTAAAATTGTACCTACATTTAGACTTATATCTATTTACTTGTACTTATCTCCTTATTTTGATTTTGTGTCTCAGAAAATGTGATTTTCTTCTATTTAAAATTTACTTATTTTCTATATCGTCTGCACAGTCAAAAAGAGCGGTTCGGGATACATTTCACTGTGTGTTGTACCTGTATGAATATGCATGTGACAAATAAAGAATCTTTCATCTTGAATTAGGGGGGTTCTAGCAGGAGAAAAATGCACTACTTAAACTTCATTCACAGAACTCAAAGAGGGCACAAGGGCCAAAAAGAAAATCAGTAACTCTAAGTCTGAATGGGAGTAGAACATGGACATAAGATGGTGAACTGACACAGGGACAAAACACAGGGATGGTTAAATATACACATGACACAGACAGAAACCAATCAGGACATACAATCATTTAACTTAAACACCAGACAGCTGTACTTAAAGACCCGTGCACACACAGACACAACTTCAAAACAGGAGTCCAACATATAACAGGCTGTCACACAGCCTTTTTGTCATGCACTGTAAAACTTAAAAACAGGATTTTCCAGGCATTTGGACGAATAATGGAGACAAATACCCATTTCAAAGATACTATTGAGCCAAAAAATGTCTGCCATTACAAACCCCTACACTAGTTTATGAACCGTCATACTTTAAATGCTGCATAGATAAACCCCTGCATAGATATGTTGCAGTTACTTAATTTTCTCTACTATTTTTGGTAGATATGAATAGCTATGGTTAACTTGACCACCCAAAGATGCGAACAAAAATATTCACTGTGTTTATAACTCACTTTTTGAATTAATTATGAAAACAATATATTTGCCATCCTGACTGTTCAATTTAATTTGAGCTTGAGGTGATTAAAGCAGATTAAAGTCTTACACCAAGACTTACAGCAATTAAGATATTGCACACATACTTTGTCATGTTCTGTTTCTGTGAAAGAGAACCATTAGCTATGAGATTGTGCCCCTTAGAAAATATTAGAGGGAGATCAACTGAAACTGATATGGCACAGACAGAAAAAAGCTCCAGTTTTTGTTTAGTCATGTAAACAATTGTCCACATCATAGTATTCTGACCATGAAAGGTTTCCTGCTTGGCATGCAGCTATTTTTTGTGAATTTATAAGATTAAGATATTATACAATTTTGTAATGATGAGTTTGAGGCAGGTCCCAGTATGTATGTGCAGTATGTATGTGTATGTGCAATGTCCCAGTATGTATGTGCAAGGGTTCAAGGTGTATACAGAAACAGGAAATAACAGGTAAATACCAAGACTTGAACATAGCAGTTTGCAGCTGCAACAGATGCAGATGAGCAGCAGACAATGAGCAGCAAAAAAATAAATAACATTCTCGGATTACCTACTTTCAAACCTCCCGCCTTCAGGTGATTGTGATGTCAAGGCCTCCTACGCCACACCTACTCATCCTCATACTGGGTTGTTTATTTCTGAGCTCATTCAGTTCAGGTGCCTGATTGCCTTGCCGTGTCCATCTTTATCCATGCATGTATAGGGCTTTCCGCAAACAATGATTAGTTCGGTTCTCTGAAAAAATCTGCAAGAGACTGAAGCTGCGACTGCTGAACTGCATATAAGCGGCGGTTCACTGTATATACCCTGACAAGGACAATGGCAACACCTGGATAGGGGAGGGCAGTGCTAAGGTGAGACTAGGACAGATACAGACTCACATGGAGCACAGATACATGGCAAGGGTAAAGAAAGTCATCAAAATCATGGACACAGGAGGGGCATACGTTACATATTTATTCAGCATGTGAAGAGGACCTGTTCTTCTACCTTCCATAAAATGGTTGAAATCCAATATCTCTGTGTATTCAGTCTGGAGAAACTGCCAGGTGAAATAAACCACTCTATAACAAGACGAAGACATTAGGAGCAAATGTCACATATTTGTGGGATCGGGGCCTGGATTTTAGTTTTGTCCAGAGCCTAATCAGGTAATTGATTTCATGCATTCATATATTTACAAATCATGTCAAGCATGAACCTGTATTCAGGACTTTTTTTCCAGACACAGAAAAAAACCTACAATTCAGGAACTTTTTTTCTTAAAGTTTGCTATACTTTGCTCTTATTTGCTGTTTTTTTTTTTATTTCAGTGCTGAGTTGTGCTAATATTATTTTTACATTGAATGACTTTGTGTCAAGCAGTAGCATATATGGAAACACAACAAGTTCAAAGAAAAAAAAAGACACTCTTTATGGTCTTTGTTTCAATGAGAAATAATTAATAGTACATTCAAATATACTTTTTTATTAGCAGATTGCTAACAGTTTAGTTTGTTTTTGGTTTTGAAATAAAATATTCACTGGTTTTGTATGTTTACCTAAGTTTCATATGGGTCTGAAAGAGCAGCCCTTTGTGTTTGTTTACTTGTGAACAGGAATACGTGTTTGTTCTTGTATAATGATCTCTCATTCATGCTCTATGGCTTTCTGTTTAGGTATGGACCACACAAACTGAGAACAAGCAGCCCAGACCACCCAAAGAGAACAGATATCCCAGCTCACACATGGCCTCTTAGAGCACTGGCAATTGTGGAGAACTCCTAAGGTTTCTGATCCTGGAAGACTTTATTTTGGTTATCCCATGGCTTCACTGCACTGTGCTTTTTCCATAAACCAGAGCCATTTAGGATCCAATTATTCAGAACCAGGACTGGTGAACAGCTGCACAGCGAAAGGGAAGAACTGGCCTGCTTTGATCATTCTGGTCATCATCTTCTTCACTATTGGTGGGAATATCTTGGTCATACTGGCAGTGTCCCTCGAGAAAAAGCTGCACAATGCCACCAACTTTTTTCTACGCTCGCTTGCTGTAGCGGACATGCTTGTGGGCATCCTGGTCATGCCAGCTTCACTGATCAATATACTTTACAGTGAGTAAAGAATGCATGATACGATTTAACTGAGATATTTTTCACCATCATGTAAAGTCTTAGCCAAATAGTTTGAGTTATCTTGTAGACCAAAATCATGGCAACTAAGAGAGATTTTGTAAAAAATATTATCAAAATAATAGCAAAATATTTGCTCTTACTCTAACCTGCCATCACATATTATAACAGCTCTTTACAATAGCCATTTACTACTATTTCCAAACTCCTTGATTAACACCTGAATTAGTTTATGAAGCAGTCAGAGTGTGAGTCTGAATGTGAGAATTTGGTAAGAGCTGCAGTAAGAGTCTACACAAGTATCACTTGGAGAAAATCTAATCAAGAAGTTAGCTGTACAATGATAGCTATACATTCTTTTGGTTACAGGACTTCTAGTGGCCAGTGTGGCTGCAGGTTTTCAACTGTCTGCTTGGACTGAATCCCTTAATTGTTATGTTTTATAAAATGTGATTCTTTACAAAATTTATTATTCATATTTTAAACAAAATAAAAATGAATGTCCTTTAAGATTCTTACTGAAACATACATGTGACACTAAAGAGATGTTCTCTTTTGGTAAAGCTATGCTGAATGCAAATTATTTTAGGGTTATTTTGCACAATTTGACAAAAATAAATAAATTGTAAATTTTATAAATTTTATATTTACACTCTGATAATATTACAGCTCTGTAACCAGTTAAACCCAATATTAAAATGGGATTTGGAACTTAATAAGGGAAACTTTTAAAATTAATATCTGAAAGAAAACATTCATGTGACTGGACAGGCCATAGATGAGCTGATGTGGAATAACATTTTTGATGACTGCCCCGCATTACTTCCAACCAATTTTATTTATGTTTGTTGAATTGTGTGAAAGCCTTGATTCATCCTCCTCCTAGCACCCAGTGAACAGCTGTGATTGGTTACTGTTATCACATAATAAGTTAATGATTGGTTAGATTGATTTTCAATCTGGGCTATCTAGGACCACTAAGATGTTGTTTTCCCTCTTTTAACACCTTGAAATACACACTCTGGCAATATCAGCATCAATTGTAATATCTGTAGGTGGTCTTTTCAAATATATAAGTGTCCATGAGAGATTATGTATACCCGGAATTCTTGTTCTATGCTAAAATGTAAATGGCTCTTGTTCTTTGAGCTGCAGGTTCATTGGGAAAGTGGACATTTCTGTGCCAGACCAGCTCTCTGGTCTTGATAGAAAAGTATCCCTTTTGGCCATCACTGTCATATTTGAGCAAGAAATGTATTTGACTCTCAGCAATGACCTATATCTTGGGCTGGTCCATTCTGTTAAAATTCCACTGTTACCACACAGTTTACACACTGACCCACATTTCATGTGAGCAAAAGGTGAAAACAGACAGAATGTTAGAATAGATTTGTATACTAAGAGACCACTTTGTGTTGGATCTCCATGGACACTAATTGAATTCATTGATATGAATCTGTTCATACCAGTTGTGCTCTCAGCACTTCTACCATGCATACAGATTAAATATATGAAATATAATAGAGGCGTAGGAGTGTACATTTATGTGCTTCTCGCTACTCTATGCCATATTGATCAATTCTGTGTGTGGGAGTTGGGCATCTTAATACTCCATTTATTTGTTTTGCTTTTTTCGCTTCCCTATGATGAACAGTCTGTTCTGGCACACCTTACAATACATATTTATCATTGCTTATAAATGCAGTTATATGTTTTTGATCACATGGGATTTTTAAAAATGAGATCTTTATCTAATTCTCATTAAAGACTGCCTTACTTAACAATGTACATAATGTTTTACATATGGTTAATAATCAAGGCAATTGATGGAGGAAGTATATGCTCCTTCATATTTATGAACTGGTGCATAAGTATGAACATATTTATCTCCTGTATTGACAATAACTTCAAACAAACACTAGGGTGACATGATATAGCATCTGCTAATCGTTATTATGCTATCAGACTCTGCAATAATGATGTTGCAGAAGGCTGCAATGTGCAAACAGGCCTCCAATCAATCACAGTGTTTCTGACAGGGTGACCATATATGGACTGTATTTTACAGACTTTTTCATTGCAGAATTTGATGATATGGGCTTTTTAATATCTTAAAAGGAAACACAATTGCAATATGGATCAGTAAAATCACAAAACTGCCAAATCCAATTTTTAGTTAATCTGTTCGGGAATTATTATTTTGGCCGTTTATCATGGCTTGTTCTGCATGAGATGTTGAAAATTACTATATACTGTTTTGCATACATTAAGTACAAATAGAGAGTGTGTGTGATGTATACAGTGGGTATGAGAAAGAATCACCTAGTTCAAAATGTTTACATTTTGTTGCTTTGCTGCCCGAATTTTCCAGCTGAATTGACTCAATGCAACTTATCCAAGTGACATCACAGCGCTTTGAAAAAAAACCTTGTAAACTCAATCAAGTATAACTAATCACATTTGCATGCCAAGCTAATTGACTCATACCTATCACTCCGCAGTTGTGGCTCAAAAAAGAAAAAGCCTCTCTTCAAGAAAGGGCACGTTAAGTCTTGACTGAGTTTTGACAAAATGCCAAGTGAATAGTGGAAAGTGGATAGTGGATGAGACCATAATTGATCAATATGGCCTCAACAATAAAAGGGACATTTGGCAGAACAGTACAGCTCACTATCCAAAGGATGGCATCCTTGCAGTAAAGCATGTAGGCAGTAGCATCCTGTTGTGGGGGTGTTTCTGTGCAGAAAAGACTGGGTCACTTGTTAGGATAGATAGAAACAAGTATGGGAAAAAATGCCATCAAATTTTTGAAGAGAACCTGTTGCCCTCTGCCAGAAAGTTGTCAGAGGGAGGAAGGTTCACCTTCATGACAGTGACCCAAAGCACACAGGAAAACTGACCCCACAGTTGAAGCAGAAAAAGGTGAATATCTTTGCAAGGCCCACTCAGAGCTCAGACTTAAATCCTATTGAAAATTTGACAAGTGACTTGCAGCACACCAACAAGCACCCTCCAGTCCGACTGAGCTTGAACAGTTCTGTAAAGAAGAGTGGGCAAATACTGCACAGTCTAGATTTACAAGTTGGTTAGGAGGTATATCAACAGACTTGAGGCAGTAATTAAAGCAAAAGCTCATTTTTGTTGCCATCCTATCTTTCACTTGAATTTTATAAGTTGCATTAAGTAAATGCAGCTGGATTACAAAAAATCTGTCTGCAAAGCAACAAAATTTGAAGAGGATGATTCTTTTCTATTGAATCCATTGTATATAGGTGTATCTCGGGTAGCTAATCAAGGTACACTTGAGTAAGGTACCCCCAAACACTTCTCCCCGGGCGCTGTGTTCCTGACTGCCTGCTGCCTCACTTGGAGGAAATGCAGAGGAAGAATTCAACACTGTGTGCTGAGGTGTGTTCACAGAATGTTCACATTACACTTCACTTTACCCTTTAGAACAGGGGTGTCAAATTCTGGTCCTGGAGGGCTGGTGTCCAGCACAGGTTGATGGTGGTTCTCCCCAAACACATTCACTAAACCTGACAATCTAGTGAGGTGAACCAGGTGTTTCTTAGCAGGGAAATCAATAAAACGTAATGGACCACGACCCTCCAGGAGTGGAGACTGACACCCCTGCTTTAGATGGATCAGCTGGGATCCGGGATAGAACTGAAATCGGCAGGATGTAGATTTACAAGTTCAGAGTTTGTGACCACTAACACTTTAGTTGCCTCTTGTGCTGAAATATTGATCATTCCAAATGTTTACAAATGTTTTCTCACAGCTGTATGTCATCATCCAAAAAAGTCCTGATACATTTTGTATACCTTACAAAAATCATAACTGTGTTATAATAATGGAGAAACATTGTATAGTAACATGGTATAGTAAGATGTGCCCTATGGGGTGCCATTTGTAAAAACAGCTTAACAAATTTAGAGGTGTCATTTTTTCATAATTTAGTGCAATATTCAAACATTTAGAGCTAAATGTTTGTTTTAAAAACTAAATGTTGCACTCTAAATATAAATGTTGCACTTTTACAAACAGCCACTCTAAACATGGGATTTTAATGTAGCACTTTTACAAACGTGTGAAATGCTAATTGGCCATACCCCATGATTGAAATTGGCTGTTACTTAGCAGGGAGCTGGACTGTGTGCTGTGTGCTTATCCCCTCATAACCATGGAGGATTTGCCTTAAATGATCTTAAATCTAAATATTAAATATGAAAAATATATCTCGCACTCTAAATGGGAAACTTCACAGTTAGATAGGGCTCAGTGACATCTTTCCAATGATCCCTCATTTGCCATAATAGCTCCTAAGCAGAGTTATTAGCCAAAAACTGTTCACCTTGGACAAAAGTAAGTAATGGGGTGTACAGTTTCAGCTAATAATTCTGGATGTCTGGTGGCTGTTATGGCAAATGAGGGGTTGTTGGAAAGGGGGGGGGGGGGTTGGACCAATACCGATACAGAATATTGGATTGTTTCTACCACCCAGTCTACTTCTGTAGTATGAAACTTCTTTGCATTTTCCTGGTTCAGATCAGAGGCCCACAATCGAGCACATTTGGAATTTACTTTTCAAACTCTCAGAAGCTAATTGCCAGGTTTAGTTGGCAAGAAAATCAGCACACTGGAGACTGGATTGGAGCCCTACTGGATCAGAGTTGATAAGCCTGTTTCCGAAGCTTCATCTACATTAAAAGCCTCAAGGGAAACCAATAAGGATCCATACCGCACTAAATAAACATGCATGTATATCTTACACTAGGACCTAGTGTGCAAAATAAACAAAGAAAGGTTCAGCATATTGAAGTGACTTTGCATACCTCATGCCCACGCACATGACTGTAGACTTCAAGCCACATGTAATGATTCAGTCGTGGATGCAGGATGCAAGTGTGTGTGAGTCTAGAACTGGCTTCAAAATCATAGCAATGGATGAGATCAGGCAAAATTCAGAACACCAAAAACTTCAAATGTAAAGGTCAAAACCAGAGAAAGAATAAGCTGTCACAATGAGGAAAAAGGCTTAGACACATTTGGCTAGCACTCAAGAAACTTTGCATGCATAGCTCTGAGAAATGAAATGATATATCTATCCCCTGAAACAGAATTTTTTCACAAATTGTGCTTTTTTATATTGCTTTTATATTTTGTGTGCTTACCTTCAGATTACTCCTGGCCCCTCCCTCGGGTTCTGTGCCCTATGTGGATCTTTCTGGACGTGCTCTTCTCCACAGCTTCTATCATGCACTTGTGTGCTATTTCTTTGGATCGCTACATCGGCATCCGTAGCCCGATTCAACACAGCCGTACCAACTCCCCCTACAGGGCTATGGCCAAGATCATAGTAGTCTGGACCATTTCCATGGGTAAGAATATGTTTTGTGAACATGCATACAGTTAGATAAGATAAGATAAGATAAACCTTTAATAGTCCCACAAGTGGGAAATTTGTATTGTCATGGCTGAAAGTGGACAAAACAAAGTTAAGAGCAGCAAAACACAATGTAGAAAAAGGCTGAGACACTTGGCTAGCAAAACTTATAGTAACAATAGAATAGAATACAGTATAAAATGTCTAGAAACATAAATATGGACATCTGTATTGAAAAAAATATATACATA
Organism: Brachypetersius altus; assembly: GCA_037974465.1. Lineage (NCBI taxonomy): Eukaryota > Metazoa > Chordata > Actinopteri > Characiformes > Alestidae > Brachypetersius > Brachypetersius altus. The sequence continues at coordinate 12,140 of JBBPDB010132794.1, forward strand.
TATGTGTGTATATAAACTATAGATACACACACACACACACACACACACACACACACACACACACACACAGGTACACTGTGGAGTGACAGGCATTGTCAATAACAGTAAAAATGCACCAGAAAAATTGCACATTTTGCCCAGTAGTAGTAATAGTTCCACATAGAAAAGTGCACTAATATTACATGAGAGAAACTACAATAGTGTATTGGATGTGTGTGTTTGTATGTCATCTGCATAGTCTTTGTGGTGGAGTCTGACAGCATTTGGAAGGAAAGACCTGCTAAATCTCTCCATCCCACATAGTGGGTGCAACAGCCTGCCACTGAAGGAGCTGCTCAGTAATTCTTTTTTTTTTTAAATAAATATTAGGATATAAATAATAAATATTAGGATAAGGTTGTTTTTTTTTCATTAAACTACAAGCCATACTAAAAAAACGTATAGACATTGGGGCAGAGCCACTAATATTTTGTGTGGCCTCTTGCACAGGCCATGTTTTATTCATGTACATTTAGTTCTCTGTAGAAAATGGGTTCTTATGTTCACAACAAACCGGTGCACAAACTTTTGCATAGGTCCATATAAGAAACCCCATGCCACACCTCTACCAGTGCCAATATTAAATACTGTAAATACTGCCACAAAACTAGTCTCTTATCAGTCTCTAATCAACCTGTCAGAGACTACCCCTACTGAGGACATACATGGATGATGTTACCAGCCACCTTCAAACAGCAGCATGTACGGCAAGACGGCTGAAAAGGATGGATGAATTGACATCATGGGCTCGAATGAAGATTAAGCCATCAAAATAGCGGAGCCTGTCTCAAGAGTCAGAAACAACAGCACATTCTTCTTTATAGGGGGTGAGAAAGTCCCACTTCACTTTGAGCAACCCATCAGCCTGGGGAGGCAGTACACAGCAGAGCTCATGCATAAAAAGATGTTGAACCCTGATGAAACAGCTCTCAGAAGGCCTGAAAAGGATAGACTAAAGCCAACTCCCAGGGAAGTACAATGTCTGGTGCTACCAATTTACACTCAGGTGGGTGATGTGGCTGTTGAAAATGAGTGACATCCCCTCATCCACCAGAAGTAAAATGGATGGAAAAGCCAACTCATTCATCAGAAAGTGGTTAGGGCTGCCACCGTGCATCTCTGAAATGAGCCTCTTCGGAAGGAACATCCTCCAGTTGCCACTTCAATCCATTAGTTTGGGCAATTAGCAGGAAAAGACCAGTTGAGAGAGTCCACTGACCATACAGTAAGGAACACGAACAGCAAGATTCCGACAGGTCGGAAGTAGAACGCCCAAAATGAGGTTGATCAAGGCATCAGTCGTCTGCTAAATCAAGAGATTGTTTGCAGAGTGCAGGCAGGAAGATCAGGGGAGAAGCACCACAGTTCTGGTCCAAGGCTAACTGCAAAGAGAGGAAGGAGATGTTGGTGGCAGAAGTGATGAGGATGGAAGAAGAGCGCTACAAGATCAAGGCTTTATCGCAGGACCAACAAGGAAGTTGTTGGGAGGGAGTCGTCAACTGAAACATCAGTTGGACCGACCCACAGGAATGACTCAGCTTACTCATCTGCTCAACATATGATACGCTTCCCTGTCATCGGAACTTTTCACCAGTGGTTCGAGCGAGAAGAATGTTGCACACTTTGCAACACCCCTAATGCAAATCTCCAGCACATTTTGTCAGTCTATAAGATTGTGCCTTGTCAGGGACGCTATTGATGGCATCACGACCAGGTCTTGAGGTAGCTGGCAGAGGTGCTTGAACGTTGTCGACAAGGCAGCAATGGGATACCAACAGCAAAGACCCACAGTCTCGACACGGAAGGTGAGGGGAGAAGAAACATTGAGAGTAAACCTTGACAAGCAGCTCCGTTTCCCGGGTTGAGCTTACTACATCTCTATGCCCTGATATAGTTGTGTGGTCCACCAAGGTAAAGTCCGTGCTATTCATTGATACCAGCAGAGGAGGTAAATGAGGCCGCCTACAAGCAAAAAAAAGGCCAAGTACTCAGTGCTGGCTGCTGAGTGCTGGATGGCTGGCTGGAAGACTACCATCTATCCAGTGAAAGTCAGATGCCAAGGTTTGGGGGTCAGTGGTTCTTGGCTGATGATCCTGTTGCTGACCCTTGGACACTGGAGGAGGTGCGACCAGCAGCAATGTCTAGCAGGCAGTTCCATCTCCCTGTAAATACTACTGAATAAATGTCATGTTTCTACACCTATTTAGAACATGATTTGTCCATTATGGAAGTCGTCACACATGGCTAAACCATCAGCAGCTTGTTAGATATTGTATACACTATTTGGGTGCAAAACAGGTTTAGTTTGCATATGTCTCTAGATAATGTTTTATCCGTGCAGAAATATGTTCCAGACCATAATGTCAATAATGCTTTGAAAAGACATATTGCTGAAAATCCTGACTTTACCAAATGCTTAAATAAACTTTCTAAGTAACTTTTACTATGTTCCTAGTGATTAAGAACTGTATGCTGTTTTGAAACAACCTTAAACTAGAAATGACTCCAACATCTCACATCCCCACATGACTGCCATTGTTTTATTTTTTGCGTAAGCATGAGCCTTTTAGCTAATGACTAATGGCTAGCAGGCTTCCTCCGTTACTGTATGCTTCCTAGGGCTGTTGGAGATGTTATATGTGTCTTTACCTAGAGAAACAGCTCTAAGTGGGACTGACATGAGTAGCCATTATTGTCCACTCATGCCTGCAGGCATCCTTCTTCTGCCTCCATCTGCACTCTTTCCTCAAAAGCATGTGCTTTAAGATTTCTCAGGCCTTGTGAAACTGGGGCCTTGGGCACAATGTGTTCAGTTTAAACATGTATTTCCTTTGATTCATGATAGTTTTGAGGGTATGAAGGCTATGTGAAGAATAGCTAACTTCCCTTTACAGAAGTTAGGAACCCTCTGTGCCGTACTCATCATAGATTGGTGAGAGATTGCTATAACAACACCAACAATAACAGCAATAATACTACTGATTATAATAATTATGATCATCAGTGTAAAAGAGACCACTACAGGACCAGTGCTGAGCAGATATTGTTTGAATAAGGGACCGTTCTCTGCCTGATACACCAGTGCACCAGATGGGCAACAGACAATAACTGTATATGTGCAATTGCATCTACAAGGGGGTTGACATATTAAAGCAAAGCCTGAAGAAATTAGGTGAAAAACATACTGAGTGCAGATGCTCTCAGACATGTGTGCTGCATCAATTAATCATACCATAACCATACCATCCAACCATACTGATGCCCAGTTGACAACAAACCGTCTTTACCTACATAGAAAGGGATACTGAGGGCAGCAGTTCACGAACACCTCATTACAAAGAGGAATGCACATTTGATATATGGATGTTGTCTACACAGATACTTGTCAACACAGAAATAAGTGTTCAGATGAGACACCTCATCTGTTGGCCATTCACAAAATATGTGTATGGCCAACATGTTAGACAGTGCTGTCGATCACCATTATCACAGCACCAGTTGAGGGAAACCTTTTTAGAAAGACATTCCACCTCTCCATTACATTTACAACAATTTACAAAATGCAAGCATAACTGCATTTAATCTGTTCAGATGGATTGATGCTTTTTATGTTAGTTTTCTTTTATTACACTTCTGTATATGACAGGTGACAGTTCAACGTATACAACATTACAGATGCAGCACATGGGTCATTCTACAGATTTGGTGCCATTTCAGTAGGTTCAGTGTCCCAAGAAGTAATGCTGCTACAACTTTTAATAACATTCATAAATCTACATTTCAACTGTAACATTTCAAATTATTACATGTTTTTTTAATAATAAGCAGAGAAGAAAAATTATAATGACATTAATTTCAACCTTTATATTTGTGTTTTTCCAAAGAGCACGAAGAATTTTGCCTGTCCCCATTGTCCATAATAACAACAGCATGGTCAATTCTGAGTTAATAATGTTAAATAATAATAATATTTTTTTTGCAAAATTAGGCACTGCTAACC
>JBBPDB010132805.1:0-16177 GCA_037974465.1 Brachypetersius altus
CTCAAACTGTTCGTCCTCCACCTGACTTCTCTCAAACTTTCCGTCCTCCACCTGCCTTCTCTCAAACTGTCCGTCCTCCACCTGCCTTCTCTCAAACTGTCCGTCCTCCACCTGCCTTCTCTCAAACTGTTCGTCCTCCACCTGACTTCTCTCAAACTGTCCGTCCTCCACCTGACTTCTCTCAAACTGTCCGTCCTCCACCTGACTTCTCTTAAACGTGGTCAGCCTACAGTTCATCAACCGCTATGCTTGTATCATTTACGTTTCTGAAGATATATTTTCTTCTGTTCGTCTTATTTTCTAGTAGTTCCGGAGCCTCTCTGGACTCTCCACTCCTCTCACTGTTGAGCTTCTGTGATCTCAGTAGGGTGATGATCAGATGATCTTATGTTCAGCTGAACCTTACATTTCATTTCTTCTTGTTTTTCTCAGTTCCACCTTAAACCAGCAGCCAGACAGGAGGTGCTGCCCTGTTTAAGATGGAACTGGGATCAAAAACAGCACATTTCCGAGCAAAAGATCCTCGATAGACTCAAAGGTTCCACAGAGGTGTGTGTCAGTAATGTATTTGTGTGTCTGTATCAGTAGTGTATTAGTGTGTGTATATCAGTAGTGTATTAATGTGTGTGTATCACAGTAGTGTATTCATGTGTGTATATCACAGTAGTGTATTAATGTGTGTGTGTGTATCAGTAGTGTATTCGTGTCGGTAGTGCATTAATGTGTGTATCAGTAGAGTATGTTTGTATGTACCAGTATTGCATTAGTGTGTGTTTATCAGTAGTGTATGTGTATCAGTAGTATATTAGCGGTGTGTTTACCTGTCTATTCCTCTCAGGAGTTTTCCTACGGTCGCTCTCATCTGCTCGAACGACATCCTGTTCGCGCGCGCGTTTGTTTGTTGTTTCTTTCGTTTTTTTTATTTTAATTTAAATTGTTCTTGTTTTTCCCGCACGCGGCCGCTGCACCGCCGCACACACCGGAAACAGGAAAGAGCGCTAGACGCCGGGGCAAATTAAGGGCACAGAAAAAATAAGCGTTAAATACTTAATAAAGAGAAAAAAAAAATAGTAAATAAAATAGTAAACGTTTACAAAAAATAGTAACGGTTTCATTTTTGCTGATAAAAATGTCAATAAAAACAATTAAACAAACCAGGAGAGCATTTCTACAGGACCCTTATCTGATGTAATTTGGACGAGCTGTGGGAAGACTTAAATATAAATATGAACCTTACTTTAATATTTTTTTTTTTAAAAAACAGTAAGAAAAATATTAAACGTTATATTAAAATTGGTGAACAAATAAAGAATATAAATGTTAAAATAATATATTAAAAATCTGGAGTAGTTATAAGGACTTTTGTTGGTCCTAATCAACCCATTCACCCTAACACACACAAATTCACTCACACACACTCATATATTTGCACTCACACATTTTGTTTTGAATAAAACAGAACAGAAAGAGCAGATTCAGGAAAAACATTTATTTTTCCATTTAAATTCTGAAAACACAAAGATATGCTTTTACTTCTGTTAAAAAAAATGTAGAAAAACCTGAGCAGTCACCTAGAAATGACCCCCGGATTAACGAGAACGGGCTAAAAACGAGGGAGGACTGTCGGGACACACAGCGTTCACGGAAAACAACCAGATTTATTCCTGACCTCGGGATGTGTGTGTGTGTGTGAGGGAGGGGTTTGGGGGGCAGCCTACATGGAAACAAATAAAGAACCATCACACTAATAAAGATTAAAAAAAAACACCAAACAATAATACAAAATCACTCAATAAGAGACGTGTTTACAGAGGAGATCAAAATGACAAATCCAGTGAGGAGTCGCCCCCAACACACCTGAACCCAGACCTGCACATACTCGGGACAACTCTGTCTCTCAGGAGACAGCGTTAGGGTGGGACGTCTCTCTTAATAAAATACTGCTGTTGAACTTAGGGAGAGTTGCACAGTAAACAGCCCGTCACATGTCACTGATCTCCAATGCTGTCACCAGCCAGGCGATCAATAAAGGTGGTCTCCTGCCCTCCTACCTGCTTAGTCAAAGCAGATTTGAGGACGTCTCCTCAAGGTGGATCTCCAAGACCAGGGCTGGATCACTGCTCTGACCAGCTACAGAATACTGTAAGTCATAGCCAGGTGAGTTTCTGGGGTGTTTTAAAGAATTTTAATTTAATCAAACGCTTATAGTCCGTCTGTATCGTGCCACCCTGGCCTGGCAGTGTGATTCTGGACCAAAAACCTAATTCCCTTAAAATGCAAATTAGTCTCAATGAAATTACCCCAAACTCCCAACTCCTTTCTGCACCACCCCCCTGCATTTATCACCCCGGTTTATGTGCGTAAATTAATCTGACCACACCTCTGCTCGAGTTTCAAAGCAAAACAGAACAAACAGACAAACGACACTTTTGTAATGATTCACACTGAGAGAAGGAAAGACAGATGTAGAGACAGAAAGACAGAATTCAGGGCGGCTCTAGGCGCGTTCTCCGCGGATCCGACGGGCCAGCTGGATGTCTTTGGGCATGATGGTGACGCGTTTGGCGTGGATGGCACACAGGTTTGTGTCCTCAAATAGACCAACCAGGTACGCCTCACTGGCCTCCTGTAATACACACACAGGACAGCAGTTTCTGCAGGGGTTTCACCCAACAATTATTAGTTCGGTTCAGCGTTGCACCGAAACCGTGACTTCTGATCCACGTGAAATGTGAGAGTTTACTGTATACAGAATGTAAGGTACTGTGTAAAGAATGTAAAAACATGTGCGGGTCGTTATGAACACAGACAGTAAACCTCTGGACGGGTTGTGCGAGTGTGTGTTCCATCTGTAAGAACGGCACTAACCTGCAGGGCTCCGATGGCTGCGCTCTGGAACCGCAGGTCTGTTTTGAAGTCCTGGGCGATTTCTCTGACCAGGCGCTGGAAGGGCAGCTTTCGGATCAGCAGCTCTGTCGACTTCTGGTACCGGCGGATCTCACGCAAAGCCACAGTACCGGGCCTGCAACACACTGAGCCTTTAACCACACACTCAACGACTCGTTAAAAATGACTCAGTAGCACAATAATTGATATTAGCAATTATTATATAAAAATAATAATTGCTAATATCAATTACACATATGACAGAACGGTCTGCATTGTGTGTTTTTTTTTTTTTTTTTAAAACATGTCATCTGTCCAAACTATGACCACCTGTGTGTATAGTACAGAGTACTATCAGTAACAAAGTAAACAAGTTTTAACCAGCCTATAAATTAGATCGTTGGCTTTTGACATATTGTTAAATTACATTGTCTTTAATTGTCTTTAACTCTCTGTGCAGTCGTTGAATAAGCCATTTCCTCCCAGATCAAAAATGTTTTCTAATCTGGTTTCACCCTCACCTGTAGCGATGGGGCTTTTTCACTCCTCCAGTAGAGGGCGCACTCTTGCGGGCCGCTTTAGTGGCGAGCTGCTTGCGGGGGGCTTTTCCTCCTGTCGACTTGCGGGCGGTCTGTTTAGTACGGGCCATCTCTGCTCACACACACACCTGAACACAAACATCACGGCATTCTGGGAAACTTTACTGGATTGATCTGGGCGGGCAGGTTTCGTTTGTCCTGCGACCAAACAGCGTCCAACCAATCAGCTAACGCCCTTCAACAATCTAACCAATTACAGCCAGGAGGGGCGGGGCACAATGGGTGAGTGTTTGAAACCGACAGGCCTGATTGGATGCTTGAGCAAAGCGCCCGCCCCTGTCTGGAGTGACAGAATGGCTGCTGTGAGACTGTAGAGAGAAAATGTTCGGAGGGGAGCGGATAAATTCTCTATAAAAACCCGCGGGGTTCTTCTCCTCTGCCCCTGCCTGGCGCTCCGGGGGTCAGCGGGCCAGTCCGGGGGGCTGAGGGAGTGAACCACGGGGTTAGAGAGGAGAGGAACGGTTAGCTGTTAGCTCCTCTCTCGGCCTAGCGCCTCCAGCTTGTACAGTTTGTCATTTTCCCTGCAATTATTCACTTCGGAAAACGAAACTACCTTTTTTTACGACGGCGGTTTTCTTATATACGCTCCCGAAGGCCGTGTCAGGACTCACCTGCAGTTTAATCCGAAACCGAGTTTAGTCAGAACCAAATCGCTAGAACCGCCCCAATCCGGATTCAGCCTGTCTGGCAAGGGTTTTTATTTCGCGCCCGTTATCGGGGGAGACCCGCCCCTGGCGGATTGGGTAGTCGCTTGTCCTCCCTCATTGGCCGAATCGTTTACCCGAAGGATCCATCAGCCAATCACTGCAAAAAGAAGTGGTAGATAGTTGCCAATCCCAGCGCGGCAGGGGCGGGGCGTGCCGCTAAGCCGGTGGGCAGAGGAGGGGAAATGGCTGCGCGCGGACATTTTGTGTGAAAGAAACAAAATAAACCATAACAAACACAAACGATAAAGATTAACAAAGCTATAATAACAAACAATCAATAAACAAAAACAAAGCAAACAAGCTTTAATCTGCCTATAAACATAAACAAATCTTTTAGAGCAGAAATGAACTTCAGCTGCACTTCAGCACAATCTGGTGGTCAGTAACTATCTTCAGGGCGGGGAAGATTATAAGCACAAAAATTCAAATTGCAATTAATTTTGCAGTTGGCAATTCAATCTTCCATCAGAGCATGCAATTTGAAAATACGTTTTGCAGTTGGCAATTCAATGTGAAAAGTGCTGATGCAATCCTTAATGCATCTCAAAAAATAGAATAACTATTCACCGAGTTATATTTCATATTGTCGCGGGCTTCAAATGAAAATTCGTTTTGCAATTGGCAATTTAACATCCAATCTCTTTATTCAAATGTTAGAGCGCCCCCTGTAGTTGCATGTTGGAAGAAAACCTGAGATCTGTCAAGACTTCCATCAAAGCGGGCCTTCACTAACGACGTCACTTCCTTGTTGAGGCCGCGTCAGAATCAATTCGACCGAGTGATTTAATTTAGAGCGGAGTTTCTCAAACACAGAACTACTGTTTAACATCCGAGTCATTTTCACATCTCTTAATCCGTTCACTCACTGCTTTCAGAGCCCCAGAGGGTAAAACGGACAGATGCTTATCAGGAACTGAAAGATAAACAGGTAATGCTTCTGAGAGAAACGAGGCACGTACAAGACAAACGGAACAATGACGGAGCAGATCTGGCTCTGGATTCCGCGGTTAATGTGGTGGGAGATGAGGAGAAACTCGTCTTTATGTTTGAAAACTGGCAGCTGACTTTATGAGACCCGACAAATTAAACAACATTCTGTTACTCTTATCACTAAATTGCTTAATTAATTTACGCTTAAAGAAGAGGCAAATTAAGAAGAATGTGCACTTTTCCAGAAATGCAACAATAAAGTTCAGTTTGTATGTCTCTTTTTTTTTCACAACAAAAGTTACTGAATAAATTGTTAATGAATTTGATGTTATCTAAAAAACGTAAAGTTACACCTAGACTTTTCTGATTTGTGTTGTGGGGCGTAAAACAATTTCTTCCTGCCAATTGCGGAATGAGGAAAAATTTGAGAACCTCTGATTTACAGAAATGGCGACAGAAGAGCTGTTTCAGCTATTTCTGCTTTAGCAGACGACCTGGAAAACAATCCGAATCATCTTCAGAAGGAAGATGGACTTTCCAGCTTTACTGGATTGGTCCCGGGACAGAACCCAGTGAGGGCCGCAGAGTGCAGACCCGTTACCAGACACCAGGTCATGCTTTTTTGTCGGTTATGACTTGAGGTTTTCTCCCAACATGCAACTACAGGGGGCGCTGTTGCATTTTAATAAAGAGATTGGATATTGCATTGACGTTTGAGTAAATGGACAGAAAACCCCAGACAATACGAAATGTAGTTCAGTGAATAGTTACTCTATTTTTATTCAAAATATTTTAAAATGCATTGAGGATTGCCAACTGCAAAATGTATTTTCAAATTACATGCTCAGACTGAATATTGAATTTCTATTAGAAATTTTGTGCTTATAATCTTCCATAGGAGGACAGTGTGGAGTAGTAGTAGGACAGTACGGGACCGTCCGGAGTAGTAGGAGGACGGTGCGGGACAGTCTGGAGTAGTAGTAGGACAGTACGGGATCGTCTGGAGTAGTAGGAGGACAGTGTGGGACAGTCTGGAGTAGTAGAGTTTAATCACTTTATTGATAAGTACTGTTTGATATTTCACCTGTTTATCACTATACTGATCTCTGAAATACTGAATTAGGCAAATAAACCTCTGACCAATCATAATGTAGACCATACCAAAATATACACTACCGCTTTTACATGTGCAGTATTAATATTTTGTAGTATTCTAAAGCAATAAACACTTTAGTCTGTAATTCCTCAGCATCTTCCTGTTCTTGATTCTGGATTAATGCACCATTGGGCTGCTGCTAAGAATCAGTTGTACCCTGCAGAATGATAGGAATCAATCTGTCTGTCTGTCTTCAAACGTAATTTTGTCTTGACATATGTAACATTTACAAAATTCAGATTTCCTCATAGAATAAAATATACAACCAATATTTCAGCCTTTGTTTACCACAAACATCAATACACTCATTTAAACACAAAAGACCACCGAACATCACAGATGTAACAGCAGTCTCAGTCTGTGGAAGCGTCACTGCAATTCTAACACCGTCACGCAGCCCCATTAAAATCCCCCTGGAATAAATATGAACCTTACTTTCAAATAAAATACAGTTTAAAATAGTAATGCAGCAGTTTGTGAGTGCAGAGTGTTAACATGATCGGTCTGAGCTGGAGGTTGGGAGGGACGCTGGGGGAGAAGCAAGTCTGTACTGAGGCACTGCGACTCTCAGTACAGAAATGGTAACTTTCAGTTTGTGAGGCCTCCACACACACAGATGCACCCCGCCCCTTCAACCTACAATCTTTTAGCCCAGCCCATACATGATGAACTTATAAGTTGTGTTTCAGCCCAGACTGCGTATTGAATGAGGCACATTACAGACCAGCCATTCAGAACAAAGCTCATTTGTACACAGTGACCCCCCAGTTTTACGCAGCTCATAAGTCGCAGGTTCAGTCACACACAGATTTTTTATGAGAACCAAACTGATAGATTTATGCGTAAATCTCCACAACAACACGAAAACTGCAACTACACCTTTTTTTTTTGTTGCTTTTTTCATGGCAATGTTTTGTTTTAGTTTAACATAACATAAATCGTAATCCAAATATAAATTCAGCTAAATTCCCAGTTATTGGCCGTTGCCCTCCTGTTCTCCTGTTTTTGTTTCATTCTTCTAAAAGCTCAGTTCTTCAATGCAGCTCAGTATCTCGGGCGAGAGTTACAGGATGACGGCCGCTGTTCGGGAGCCGACATCTAATTTTAAATTTAGCTTAATACATTACCCTTAATGAAATTGTACACGGGTGGTTCGGCAATCTGTGTGTTCTGGAAAAGTCCCGATGGCCACGCACCAAATGACCGTTCAGGACTTTACCAGAACCGCCCCGTATAGATTTTTGTTAAGGGTAATGTATGAAGCTGAATTTAAACCTCTCTCTCTCTCTCTTCCAGGGCAGTCTGTACAGCAGTAATATCGCTTTTTTACATTCTAGCAATGCAGGAGTTCAGTGTAAACTGTACGGATACGGGTTGAAATGAAATTAAAGTTTTCTGGGAGCAGATTTGGGGGCAAATTTAGGGTTTACACTATACAAAAAATGTGGGTGCTCTTGGAATGTAAACCCTGCCAAAAGCAGGAGATTACTGAATATCAGTCTTAAATGAGGGATGAAGACAGAACAGTGTAGAAATGTATCGAGACTGATTATATGGACTAGAACCACACGCTGTATAAATGAAACCGAAGGAAAAGAAAACACGGGAATTCAGGGTAGGGGCCCTTTAACGTGCTTTATGGCATTGGGCCGCGTGTCTGTGTTCAGTCGGGCTGTGTGTCTGTGTTCAGTAGATGTGCGGTATGAGTTGGTTGGGGACTCTGCGGCAGTACTCCCTCCAGGCCTCGCCGTGTTTCTCCAAACAGGCGCTCTCGATGTCGCGGCTCCTCTTCCTCAACAGGTTGAAGCACTGCAGGGCGGGCAGGTACGGCAGCAGGCTGGAGAAACCTGCACACACAACACTCCTCAGGCACCGCACCTGTGTTTGAGTCTGGGTTGGTACGTTTGTGTGTGTGTGTATGTGGGTGTGTTTGGGGGCGTGGCCTCACCGCAGGGCAGAGACCAGGCCAGCATCATCAGGACGTCTCCCAAATAGTTCGGGTGTCTGACCCATCCGAACCAACCGGACACCAGCAAGTTCTGACCGGACGGGCTGCGGATGGTCTTCAGATCTGTTACACACACGCACACACACACTGATTTAATACCACAGCACAGTTTCTGATTGTTCACATTAATAAATGTTAAAGTACAGAATGAATTGAGCTGTGATGCTCCCTTTTGAGCACATAATCAAGACTTAACCAACTACAAAGAACCCCAAAGTCTGAACAGTGGTTCCACACCATGGAGAACCAGGTACTCCCACTGTAACAGTTTAGCCCTGCCCATTCCATCTACAGCGGTTGAGCCCTGAACTGTCTGGTACGTACGAGCCAAGGCTGGATGATCTGGGTTCTTGCGGAAGGCATGCTTCTGCTCATTGGACAGGAAGTACACCAGAAACCCCGCACCTGCACAGGAGAACCGAGAGGAACCTTCAAACACGGACCAGAAATGCAGGACTGAGCATGTTCTTCAGACCTCTGACTTATTTCTTGCGTTGAATGTATTTAGCTGTAACTCAGAGGAAGGGGTGATGATCCTTGTCCTTATTGTGATAACTATTTGCACCAGATATCACCAAACACTGAGAGTAAAAACGTTTCATGTTCTTACCACTAATGGTTCTGGTTGAGCCACCTAACTCACTATTCACTATTTTACATCATCAACATCCATATAAACACTCAGAGACACGTGGAGCTTCACTGGGGGAAACAGAGAGAAAAACAGCTGGAGCTGCTGGTTATTAACGGTTTCAGGAAAACCGGAACCCAAATCAGACTCACCGAACAGCAGGGCGATGGGCGTGGCCACCAGGAGGGAGATGTGATTGGGCCGCAGGAGCAGGAAGTAAACAGGAAGGCTGGAGAAGAAAGGGATCCAGATGTACTCGCCCAAAACCATCAGGAACCCAATCGAGTCTTCAGTGAACTCTTTAGTGTCCAACACGGAGCCCTACACACACACACACACATACACAATGTGAATGGGTGGGGCTAAACTGCTTTAGGCTGAATGAGTGGGGCTGATCAATAAACTGATCTGTTTGGGAATTTTTAGAGTGACCAGAACCTCATCGATGAGGAACTCCAGAATGTAGAGGATCTGGAAGGAGACGGTGAGGAGCAGAGATGCAGAAACACACTCCCACTCCACTGCAGTCAGGAGATAACACACATCCATCAGGCCCTGCGCACATACACACACACACACACAAATATCAGCCTCTATTTACAGACATACACATACGCATCCATCAGGCCCTGCACACACACTCACACACACACATCCATCAGGCCCTACACACACACACACACACACACACACACAAGCTACACCATACACACACTTCTGCAGAATGTTTTGAGCTTTATTATGCTAACGTTAGCATGTGACTCACCCAGCCAATGAAGCCGATTCTGACCATCGCGAACTGCTTCACATCGATTTTCCCCACACGAGGGTCCGCCTCTCGGCCCAGAGCGAAATCCAGCAGAAAACAGCCTGAAGACCAACACCATCATTACACACCAATACACACCGGTATACACAATTACACAAATTATACACCAGTACACACCGGTATAATCATTAGACACATTATACACCAGTACACACCATTATATACCAGTATACACCAGTACACACTGGTATACACCATTATACACCAGTACACACCGGTAAACACCATTATACACCAGTACACATCGGTATACACCATTATACACCAGTACACACCGGTATACACCATTATATATCAGTATGCACCATTATACACGGTACACACCGGTATACACCATTATATAATCCGTTATAGAGATAATGGAAACACCCGTCTCTAATGGGCGTATGTGTGTATGTCTGTGCGACTGTGTGTGTGTGTCAGTAACATTATTACCTGTGTTGTTGTGTTGAGTGTGAGCTGAAAGTGGCCGCAGGTACAGACACACACTGAGCAGCGCAGAGACGACACACCCCGCACTGACCAGCGGCAAAACCCTGCTGGACACACTGACGGCCTTCACACACCCGCAGAGCCACACACAGAGCAGCAGCACCACACACACTCCAAATGCATACAGACCTGGGGAGAGCAGAGAGTAAACAACAAATGAAGGAGGGAGCACAGTAAACAAAACAATAAATGTTTCTTAGGAATTAAATCAGCAAGTATGGAACTAAACTGTGATAAATTATATATTAAAATATTAAAACGTGACTTACTGCAAGCCGTCTTAAACCATGCCCATAACTCACACTGTGTCCTAAACCACGCCCACAACTCACACTGTGCCCAAAACCACGCCCACAACTCACACTGTGCCCTAAACCACGCCAATAACTCACACTGTGCCCAAAATCACGCCCACAACTAACACTGTGTCCTAAACCACCCCCACGCCCACTAGTCTGATCACCCTTTTGGTTTGTTTACAGTAAAAGATTTGGGTGAATATTTATTCAAGTGTTAGCGATGTTAGCCTCGTAGCTACACATCTGGGCTGATGGACAGATTTGGGGTCAGTGGAGCTTCATGGACGTTTGGGTTTTGCCTGAACTGGTTCTTTAAATTTTCTATTCAGTTTGATTTATTGTTTGTGTTTGAGGTGGTTTGATTAAATGAAGAAACTCACCGTTCAGGCTGTATTTCAGACGTTTTTCATGGGCGCCCATCTTGCCCTCAGCCACCTAAACACACACACACACACACACACTGAGCCCTGAGTGATATGTTAATTATGCTAATTAGAGTGCTTATCCAGAATGGTGTCTGAAGGTGGTCTGAAGGTTCTGAAGGTGGTCTGAAGGTTCTCCACAAATAGTTTACAGTGAAGTAATGAAGTGATGTGTGGCATGTTGTGTTTGTTGACGACAGGAGCAGCAGACCTGTCCTTCACTTTTCCTCAGGAGTTTATTCTTCCTGCCATTCGGTTCTGTTTGGTTTGCTTCTACTAAAATATCACAGTTCTGTTTAAACTCATTTTCTGACTTTACTAGCGTGTAAAAAGCTGCAGAGATCCAGTGAAGATCTCCAGCACGCTTGCAGAACAACTGTAAACTAATACTGTAACTGTGTAGCAGTCTGTCACTGTGTGGGCAGAGCTTCTGAGGGCAGCTCTAGCTGTGATGTCACTGAGGAGCAGGAAAACACCAGCCTTTCTGGGCTGGAGCCAAAATACAGATTAAATAATAAAAAGAAAAAAGGTTTTCTCACCTGTCCCACAGGGAGATAGTAGAGCGCCCCCTGCAGCACCGTAAATATCAGCACTATAGCAGCAGCAGTCCAGTCCCACAGGGGGGCTCGAACTACACCAGCCCGGCTCCAGGGGTCCGCAGGGTCAGAGGGGTCACAGGGGTCACAGGCATAAAGCAGGAGCTGAAGAACACCTCCCAACAACACACACACCAGGAACAAGACTAACACACACACACATACACACACACACACACACACACACACACCCTAATAATGCAAACAGTACATTGTAAATGTAAATGTAATTTTAACTGTATGTAGAAACTGTGACACTGTGGGCTTACAGGTTTTGCTCCAGTCGTGATTGTGTGTAACTGCATGTTCATCTCTCAGATCCCCATTCTGCGAATTACAGGATCATTTATTGAGGTGCAAAATATTAATATTTAATACAGCTATATTTCCAATGTTGATAAATAACAGCATCTTTAAAACGTGAGAAACAGAAAGTGAGGATCATTAAAGTCTCACCTGGTTTTCCTTACAGCGATTCTCCATTACAGGCTCTTGGCACAGAATCCTTTCTGCACACACAATGTTTATTATATTTACAGGATTTAATTAACAACCATTTATTAAGATATATTAAAATAATAAAATATCAGTATTATCAAATATTGTTGAAGTAACAATAATTAAATACTTCTAAAATGCTTTTGAAACACGAGGCTGCATTCAGAGTGTGCATTCAGAGTATGAGGAGTGTGTTCAGTGTGCATTCTGAACGCACTTTGAACGCACATTCTGAACACACACACTGAACACGTTCAGTAATAGTAACTGCCTGGGTTGTTTGTATTTATTGTTTACAGTTCTTCTGATCTGTGGAGATGAAGATGATAGAACAGTTTACCTGAAGCTGGGGCTGGTGGACGGCGAGTGTGTGCAGGGCGTCAGGCGGTGTCTGGAGTTTCAGGTGTTGTAAGGAGCATCAGGCATGAAGCATCAGGCGGTGTGTGAAGCGTCAGGCAGTGTGTGGAGCGTCAGGCAGTATGTGGAGCGTCAGGTAGTGCGTGGAGCGTCAGGCAGTGTGGGGGCTCTGGTGCAGCTCTGTGGGTTTTAAGCAGAAATGTTGCATCAGTTTTTAACTGAACACCAATTTCAAAAGACACACTGGACCAAGGAGGAGTCAGGGGGACAGAGGAGGAGTCAGGGGGAGAGAGGAGGAGTCAAGAGGAGAGAGGAGTCAGGGGGAAAGAGGAGGAGTCAGGGGAGAGAGAGGAGGAGTCAGGGGAGAAAGAGGAGGAGTCAGAAGGAGAGAGGAGGTGTCAAGAGGAGAGAGGAGGAGTCAAGAGGTTTAGGTTAGGTGTTCTCAGATGAGGATGTGACAGTCGTGAGCTAGTCTTTGAGGAGGACACGCTGGGTTCTTCCTCATCACACTGGGCTGTGCCCCCGAATATTAGTTTTAGGAATATTAGTAGATCTGAAGTATAAGTACATAACCGTAGAAAATGTGTGTCACATATATAGATACACATAGGGGTGTCAACTTAATGGTATCATTTCGATCGTTCGATCACAGAAACAATAATGCATAAAAAATTAACTGTGGTTAATTGGTGCCGTGAAGACACTTTGACCAGTAAGGAATTTCTGTAAAGTTGGGGACATGGGGTGGTGATCATAGTGTAGCGTGTTTTTAAGTGTGTGTTGGGGGGTGTGGGGCACAATGACCAGATCAGGGACCCTGTAATTATTCACATTACTTTTTAATCACTTGACGCCTCCAAAAACACACATACAGACACGTGTTAGTTTAACTGGACTGTTGCTGAATGTGTGAGAGAGGGGAAGTTACTGGAGTGTGTGTGTGAGAGAGAGAGAGTGAGTGTGTGTGTGTGTGTGTGTGTGTGTGTGTGTGTGTGAGATGATGGGAAGCAGTGACCGCACCTGCGCTTCTGTTAAATTACAACTGCGTGTATTTGCTAAGTCACATTTCCCAACACTGACAACACTTTTCTAAACTCTTTACAGACTTTACAGACCCAGTACACACACACTCACTCTCATACACACACACACACACTCACACAAACACACACACTCACACAGTTCTGAACACCTTTCCTACATCACACCTACATTCAGCACCAGCAGCAACTCCCAAAGCTCCAGGAGCATCTGCAGGCTGGTCCAGTCCTTCATGGTGAACTGGGAGAAAATCCAGAACTTCAGAGTGGAGTTGATCTCCAGCTTCCGCCTTGATTGCAGGTGGAAGTGTCTCCTCTAAATCAGAGTCTGCTCTGAATCTCCTCAGCTTGCTTCTCTGGACTCTCAGATTTGGTCCCTGATTGGAATTTTCCAGGTCTCTGATGAAAAGCTTTTACCTGGCAGAGAAGTTCAGAGTTCTGCATAGATCTTCTGAGGGTTCTTCACTCCACTCCACCCTAAGCATGACAAGAGCTTGTTCTGGAAAATCACACTGAATTTTTCAGAACATTGCGTGACACTATTTACAGTGTGTGTGTGTGTGTGTGTGTGTGTGTGTAACCAGTATCATATTTTCATATAAATAAATATATTTTACTTTCATATAAAACATAATTGAATAAATGAATGAATGAATGAATGAATAAAAAACGAATAGATGAATGAATCAATGAATCAATTAATTAATGATTGAACGAATGAATGAATGACTGAATTAATAAATGAATAAATCAACCAATCAATCAATTAATAAGTAAGTGCCAATACCGACATTTCGGCTCTGAAACGACAGAGAACAAGCCAATGAGAACATGACGCCGCTGTTTCCACCAGCCGTAACACCAAATGGGTTTTTTTCTGGATGGATGAACTTTTGCGGATTTTCTGAATGCGCGGGTTCGTGTCGCGTTTCGGTTGATGATTTTTGTTGTGATTTCTAAATCTGGAAACATCGTCTTGAGTGTTTTGGAACAGCAGGTTTTCTCAAGATGTGAAGGTCACCTCGGCTCTAGAGAACTTATCCGACAAACACAGACAAAACCGCAAGCAGGAAATTCCACAACAGCTGAAGAAACTGCTTTGTTGAAGAAGCTACTGTGTGTTGGAGGAGTTGCTGTGTGTTGAAGGAGGCGCGGTTAAAACTCTGAATATCTTTAAATGTACGAATGTGTTAAAGCTCACAAATCCTTCCGGTGGTTTAAAACCCCTTAAATCCGGGTCTGTCTCTCCGGTTTGAGCGGATGTGTGGTTTAGGTTAGGTGTTCCCAGATGAGGATGTGACAGTCGTGAGCTAGTCCCCCCCCCCTCCCCCGGAGCCGGAACCCGAACCCGGAACCCGAACCGAACCCGGAATCCGAACCCGAACCCGTTATACACAACCAACCCGTTTAAAATGTCTCTGAAAAATGAATCTGATCTCAGGTCTGAATAAATATTTCAGGGTCAGTACCCCCATAACATGTGTGTGAGGGGGTGGTTCTTTTTCCCTTTTCTGCCGCTTAGTTTGTGTTTTATGATTTTACCGCTGTGTATGGTCAGTAAGTGACCTGACAAGGCTGTGTTTTAACTAACACCAAAATTCGTGTTCCATCACACCGTAGAACGAATAACTTGTATGACAGTATCAACATTTGAATATTAATTTTAGGAATGTTAGTAGTAGAACTGAAGTATAAGTACATAACCGTTGAAAATGTGTGCAGCGGCTCGTTGGTCTAGGGGTATGATTCTCGCTTTGGGTGCGAGAGGTCCCGGGTTCAAATCCCGGACGAGCCCAAATTTTCTCCGTGAAAGCAAAAACTCGTGTTCTGTCTTCCCTCCTCCCTTCATTTTCACTGTAACCCCTCGCCCCACCTCTCAAGCTGGAGGTCCCTGTTTGTCTTCCAGGCGCCGGAGAATGAAGAATAAAATAAAAATATAAAACCTTACAAAACGATACCACCGCTGGCTGGTTAGCTCAGCTGCACACAGCGGGGTGATAAGAACTCTAAGGTTTTGGGTTCGAGCCCAAAGAACACCACACGGCGCGCGCACACACACGTACATCCCTTTATCTCTCTTTTCTTACATTACATTTTTACATTACACACATTTATCACACATACACTTTTCTCTCATTCACACATACACACACTTTTCTCTGCTTAACAGACACATACACGCTTTTGCCACACACACACACACACACACACACGCGCATTATCTCTCCTTCTTACACACACAATCTTCTCAGAACTCCTGAATGACGCCGGTCTATGAAATCAGAGTGTGAATTACCCCTCCATAATTGGGGGTATATTGCCTTCATAACACTGTTAAGAACCCCCGCCCCCAAATTGCTATTTTTGTCTCTTTTGGCGGGGCACAGGTCTTGGTTTGGGGTACAGTATCCCCCCAGTACCCCCTGTAATTCGAACCATGTGTGAAATTACAGTTTAAGGGCGTGTTCTATGGAACTCCAAAGTGTTCAAAAGTATTATGAAATATATGAATTATATTGCGAAATACAGCTCATTATTGTGAAATATATTGCATTATGTTATATAAATGTACTTATTATTGTGAAATATGATTTAATATTTTTATTTTTCAAAGTCAGTATTTATTTCATAATGCTGTATGAGTGTGTGTCACACAAAAAATTAATTTTCTTGTTTATTTTTCATGGAACTTATATTTCATTCCCACATTTGCAATTTATACATACA
>JBBPDB010132856.1:0-14982 GCA_037974465.1 Brachypetersius altus
CTTCTGCTCCCATCAGAGCAGGTTGAAGTCGTGAGGGTTGGTTAAAGGGCGCATATCACAAAAAAGCAGTTTATACTATTTTTCAAATATGAGATCAGTGTTAAAGCTTCAAAATCTACCTTTCACTATGCAGTCCACATAAGGAAACAGACCTGAATTCACAGTTTTTGTGATGAAATTCAGCTCGGATTTCACATAACTATCTAGTCCCTTGTTAACCAGGACATTTCAGAGAACTATCTCACTTTGTACTTGTGGGTGATGCCAAGGTTGGAGGGCACAGGAGCGATCACACAAGTCACGCAAAGGTGCTCTGAATGGTGTCGTTTATTTACAAAAGGTGGGGGTAAGTGGTGGGGTGGTAGTGTAGCTCAAAGAGAGCGGTGATGGGTGGTGGATGGAGTAGTCCTACCCTTCTTAGGTTCGATAGTACTCTGAGGAGGCCAGCTTCACACATGGCTTAATGGGACTTTCTCTGGGCTGGAGTGTATAGAGAGAGAACAAGTAAAGAAGCATCTCGAGGCTCATAAGGTTAATGGCATTTGGCAGATGCCCTTATCCAGAGCGACTTACAGTCATTAGTTACAGGGACAGTCCCCCTGGAGACACTGAGGATTAAGTGTCTTGCTCAAGGACACAATGGTAGAAAGTTGGGATTTTAACCTACATCTTTGTGGTCATCAGTTTCAAAGGCCAGTGCTTCACACACCAGACTACTACCACCTGTTGGCACAAACTACAGCTCCTCACCCTGTTCTGTCTGGGCTCTTTAATACCTGCAGCTTTCATCAGAACAAACTGTGCGTTCTAGAACCCTGCCCTCACGCCCTCTCTAGTGCCGCGGTGGCTGTCCATGGTGCTGAATCGGCCGAGAGAGAGGATTGTTGGCCTGCTGATGCTGTGGAGCTGAGGCTCTGCTGTCACAACTGTATATACTTCTCATATTACACTCTGGACTTTCCTCTGTTTACCCTTTACCTCGGTTTACTGCCACTACAGAATCCCTTCTATGCTGGTTGCTGTCTCCTGTTGGAGAAGAATATGTTTCCAGTGCGACAGCTGTCACTCGAGAGGAACGAGAAGACTATGAAATGAGCCCGCTTGTAGCGTGAGGGAAGGACTCAGTCGTGACGGAACACGATAGAGTAGGTTACTCACGCGTTTATCTAAGAACGCTCCTAGGAAGGAGTTAGAATCCACACCAAGCTGGACTCGCGTCCTAGACACACAAAGGGACAGTATATAAATGGTTCCAAGGAACCAGAGAGTACTCACGGTACCGGAGAGTAGATAGGAAGTCGGCGAAGACAGGATTAGACACGCGGGCAGAAGTCTTGCAACTTCAATGGCTGTGTGAAGACCATGAACCTACTTCCTGTTTATATACTGTTCGTGACGTCATCTCCTTGACCTCGTGACGTCACGTGACCCAGTGCGTGTGACAAAATGTGCTATAACTGCTTACGCCTACTGGTTTGGGTGTTTATAGCGTACTGCAGAGTTATTCAACTTCAATTGCAAATGGGCCGAATACGAAAATCACTGGAATTTTGGGGGCCACAGAATCCTCTTGATATCGCTTTTTTTTTAACACACCCATTTTCTGACAAATCCCGCCTCTTTCGGCTGCGATTGGCCGAATAATACGGCGACTTGGCTCGGATTGGCTAATTTTATGCAACATGGCGCATAACCAATCGTGGTGAAAGTCGCAGAGGACTACCAGCCAATCATGATCCAAAACCCATAATTTTATTATATCACATCAATCATACACTGATTAACTGGCAGTCTTGTGGACCAGAAACATTTTCAAAAGGGCTGGATCCAATCCGTGCTCTGCTCATTGAATAGCCCTGGCGTACTGCCTTGATAAGGTCAAGATGGATAACAGCATCTCAGCCACAAAGTGGTGCCACGTAAACTAACGGGGGCGTGGTCAGCAGATGATGAGGCGTGTAGTGGGCAGAATCAATCGCTACAGACCTCCAAACTTCATGTGGCCTTCAGATTAGCTCAAGAACAGCTTAGAGAGCTTCATGGAATGGGGTTCCATGGTCGAGTAGCTGCATCCAATCTATACATCACCAAGTGCAATGCGAAGCGTTGGATGCAGTGTGTGTAAATCACACCACCACTGGACTCTAGAGCGGTGGAGGCATGTTCTCTGGAGTGATGAATTACGCTTCTCCTTCTGGTGATCTGACGGACGAATCTCTGCCTGCCTCTGCCTCCACCCTTATGTCCCACGTCTCGTGCCTTAAGCCAGTCATCATCATCTTTGGTTCCTCTGGTCCTGGATCTCCCTACTCATATCATCAATGGTGATCCTGCAAATGCTGCTTGGCTGATCCATGACATATGGTACGTCAACCTCTGGCTCCTGGTGTTCAAACACCGGAGGCTGGAAACAATTACACATCTTGAATGTACTACGTCCGGTGGCTGTGGAGGCGAGGAGGTTGTGAGAGAGTTCGGCCCAAACGAGGTGTGATGACGATCCGCCACAAAACATTGAAGGATGTGCTCCAGTTGTTGGTTCGCCTGCTCCGTCTGAGCGATGGTATACACGAGAGACTGGTGGTGGCGTTAAACTCCTCTGCATTTAACCCATTCACCAAGTGAAGCAGTGGGCAGCTACAAACACAGTACCCAGGGAGCAGTGTGTGAGGACAATACTTTGCTCAGGGTATCTCAGAGGTGCCTAGCAGTCTTGGGAATTGAACCTGCGACTTCATGATCACATGAACACTAGGCTACCAGCTGCCCCATGGCATCCACATCACAACTAATGGTTTGGTAATGTCTGGATGAAGAAGAATTGGAGCAGTGGTAAAAAGTCAGCAAAGATGATGGAAGACGGCGACGTCTTCTGAGTTGAAGTTGAATGGTCCGGGTCTGGGTTTGGTGTGGGCAGTAAGTGGAGCCGCAAGTGAACTGAAGCCCCGGACAAATCAATGCCAATAGAAGTTGGCGAACCACAAAAAACAGCTTCTTAACAGCTGCTTAAGCGACGTGGGTAGGGGCCACGAGTGCACAGCCTCCGGCTTCTGAGGATCCATGGCCACACCCTGGGAGGAGAAAACAAAACCAAGGAATGTGGTGGTGTGCTGGTGGAACGCCCATTTCTCCAACTTACAGAACAGTTGGTGGGCCAGCAACCTCTTTAACATCGCTAAGAAGACAGTCCTGGAAAAAAAAAAAATCTTAATATTAACCGACATAGAGAGAGTTTGTTGGACTATATTAGTCTTGACACAGCGTCTGCTGCCACATCTGATTGATCTCGCCGGGCTTTTTCCGGCTCCATCACCTGGTGTGGGTGGGGGCCACGATTCTGTCCGGCTTTGGTCTTTGTTCCTGGCATGGGGGAGGGACTTTTGGGCTTGGGGCATCTGGGAGTTCCCTGGGGGTGGGTTTTCTTGGGGGGATTCGGCGCTGGGTCTGCGTTCCTGGCCTGGATGGGACATTGGAGGCCCTTGGGTGGTGTTTGAGCTGGCGGCTGCATGTGGCGCTGCTGGGTTGGCATGGGGGGGGCAGACGTAGGTTGCCAGCCTGGTGGCCGTACTGCTCCGGGGTAGGACCGGTGCGGGCTTGGGGTTCTGGGGGCGCCCCGTCTCCCGGCTAGGGTTACATGTTGGTGAGCCGTGGGGAACATGGATTGGTGTTTGCACGGGCGTCTTTCTTGCCCTGGCACGGGAGTATTCGATGCATTGGTGGACCCGGGGTCTCTTTTGCCGGTGGGGACGCTGTTAACATCCGGACGTCTCCACTCTGCAGGATGGGTGGGGAGGATCTAATAGAGGTGGGGGACGGGCTCAACCTGGGTGTCTATTGTCTTATGTAGTCTGATAGTTGACTGAATGTGTGGGTGGGTGTAGTTGTTCCTCTGCGGTGGGGTCCGATGGGCTGCTCCAGTCACTGTGGGGGCCGGTCACCCTGGGTAGTTTTTGGGAAGCCGAGGTGCCTTTGTGGATCAGCGGGGAAGCTGGCTCCAAAGGGGGGATATTTTGCCCACCCCTGTTCCTTTCCTCCCCATCCCTAATGCCTCCCTCCTCCCGCTCCATCACACCAACATACAGGTAGGGCTTTGAGGTGCAGCTGCATTGCTGGGATGCAGGAGAGTTGTTCCTCCTCTGTCTCCTCGTGACCTGGCAGAGGGTGGTCAGTGTCAGGCCCCGCCCCTGTTTTAAAGCACTTTAGTACAACACACACCAGCACCACATTTGCGCAGGAGGGGGGAAGCATGGGGTCTTTTTTTAACACCCCTGTCCTCTGTCGACTATCCGGGGCGGGGGACTGTGAGGGTGTGTTGGCTGTCCTGTCGGGGTCTGGGCTGGTGGTCTTCCCTGCTGCTGCGGGGACCGGAGTGGTCTTTCTGTCTCCATCCCGGGGCAAAGGGAGTATATATGGGAAGTGTGAGTGTGTGTGCCGTGTTTGTTTCTGTGTGTCTATATGTGGGGCGAGTGTGTGAATGTTTGTGTGTGTGAGGGTGGGAACGTGTGCTTGTGTGTATGTGTCTCTGTTTATCTATGTCTATTTGTCAGGTCAGGCCTTAGACTCCACCTTACTCAACATCTCAGCCCCCCACCACCCCCCTGCTCCTCCACCACACCCTGCCAGTGGAGGATGCCCCCGCCCCCCTGCCCCGTCCACCACGCCCTGCCGGTGGAGGATGCCCCCACCCCCCTGCCCCTCCACCACGCCCTGCCGGTGGAGGATGCCCCTGCCTCCTGCCCCTCCACCACATCCTGCCAGTGGAGGATGCCCCTGCCTCCTGCCACTCCACCACATCCTGCCAGTGGAGGATGCCCCTGCCTCCTGCCCCTCCACCACACCCTGCCGGTGGAGGAGGCCCCCATCCCCCTGGGCCTTGCTGGGCCTCGATCTCTGGGAGGGTGGGCCCTTGGATCTCTGGGCCCAGGGACCGGTCTGCCTTGGGATGGCAACCACCGTGGCCCCCTTGGGGTACCTACATTGCGGCCGCTGCAGGACCCCCTGTCTGGGCTCACCTCTGCCCTTCTCTGGGTGGGGGCCGCAGAGTGGGGGCCTGTGGTGGTTCGCTTGGGACTCCCGTGTACGGGGGGCCTCTGGGTATCTGGGTCTCCTCCATGTCTGCTTCATGTCCTGGGGTACGGGACTGTGGTCCCCCACAAACACTATTAAACATTTACATGGGGGAACCTTATGAACACACACACACACACACACTCACACTGGTGCACACACAGGTGCTCACAGACACACAATGTAATTATAGTTCTGTTGCTGATCAGTAAAATGTAACATGTTGCTGCAGTTTCTCTGCTGCTGTTTCTTCTTCTGTTCTCTCTTTTTTGTTTTTTCTTTTTTTTTCTCTCTCCCTCTAACCTCCTTTCTCTTCCTTTCCTTTTTTCCCTTTCTTTCCTCTCTCTCCCTCCATCTGTTGACTTTCTCCCTAAATTGTTACTTTATTTATTTATTTATTTATTTATTTTTGTGTGTTTCTGTCCCTTCCCTTCCTGTTTGCTTTGTCCTGTCTTGCCTGTAAAAGAGATAATACCAATAATGAAATTAAAAAAAAGTTGTGAATGATGATAGCACAGCGATACACACGTGGTCTTATCTGTGTTATCTGTGTTACTGACCGCTGTAGTCCCCTCGGCTGCCTGCCCGGAGAGGAGGGACATGAGGTAGGGGGTTGGGACGCCGGTCTGAAGGATAGCGCTGCGACTCCTGTCTGAAGGATAGGGCTGCGACTGAAAATCAAAAACAAGGGAGAGATTGGTGAGAAAAACATCGTATCACCCGTCTGCTGCATTCCATTTTTCAGGTGGTGACATTCTGGGAGAAGGTGAAGGAGAAGGTGAAACGACGGAACCAGAATCCTCGGGGTCATTGGATCGCTCAGCAGACAGACCGGGGAGTGTCTGCTGCAGGATGGTGACTTCAGCACGGAGATTAGCGTAAGTTCACCACCTCCTGCTTCAAGCGACTGCTGATTGGTCATTTCCCAGAGTCGATTCACGTCCGCCTGGGCATGAAGCAGAGTAACATCAATGTCTGTGTGTAGAGGATGCCGAGATTCCTGCTTAAGTACCTTGACATGAGTCATTTCCGATGCCGCGTGACGTCACGTGATCTCGCGTGAAATCTGATTGGCTCCTGCTGGTCATGATGTAATTCAGACCAGAGCAGAGGGAAGCATTCCGCCTTTGATGAGGCTCATTATTAGATTGTTCGCCTTTGATGAGGCTCGTTATTAGATTGTTCGCCTTTGATGAGGCTTGTTATTAGATAGTTCGCCTTTGAGGAGGCTTGTTATTAGATTGTTCTCCTTTGAGGAGGCTTGTTATTAGATTGTTCTCCTTTGAGGAGGCTTGTTATTAGATCGTTCGCCTTTTATGAGGCTTGTTATTAGATCGTTCGCCTTTGATGAGGCTTGTTATTAGATTGTCAACGGTGGTCTCCTTTGTTACATTAGACACTTTCATCCAGTCCATCTATAATCAAAAACCCAACAACTTCCGCTTGTCCTTTAAGACCTCTTTTACATCTGCACCCTCAAATTCAGGATGGAGGTAAAGTACTAAAGTATCCAGAGACTGTACTATCCAGAGAGCTGTAAGTTCAGCTCCCGAAAGGGAAGGAACAGGATGAAATCTAAATTCTGATTTAATTTGTCTTAAGCCCAGTCAAGAATGAACTCCAGCGATTCCTAAAGTCAGCCCTTTTGGACCAGACTGTGCTCTGAAAACTTCCCTGAATTTAACTGTTTTTTCTTCTTCTTTGGGTATAAAGCCTCAATCTGTCTCACTTCATGTTCAGGGTTCACTCCTCCTGTGCAGCCTTCAATCACATAGAGCTCCGTGGAAGTGTCTTCCAAACGTACATGACCACCTTCCTGTAAGGTCCCCACATATAGCTCTGCAAATCTGGCTTTAAAAGTTCTTTTTACTGCTTTTTTTAAATCTCTGCATTGTTCAGCTACTGGAAAAAAAAAAATTTTTAGTGGTCGTCATTCTATTTTGGTTAATTATACAGGAATATATGTCATACTGTGTTGCACAGTGACATGTGGATTCAGCACATATTCAAATATTTTACAATTATGAATAAAGTGTTTAAGTGTGGACCTTCCTGAATGCTAAATGTATGCTGTACACAGGTCAAGGTTAATTACTGTTACAGCACTGTTCAGTTAACGGTAACTTTTGAAATCACTCTCTGGTGTTTCAACATGTGACCATCACATTTTCTCCAGGAAACAAGGACAGATAGCAGGAGACACACAGTGGAATAAAGCCTGGTAAAACATACATTAAGGTAAAACATATTTTAAAACAGGATTGTTTTCTCAAATTCTCACATTTTCTGGGATTTGAAAGATCCACGGGGAATGAGAATGCAGCGTATTAGTGAGGATCATGTTGATGTGTTGCGTTTACCTTCAGTTTGAGCTGTAGTGGAAGAGACTGCTGCACTCCACCCAGTTACTGTTTTGATTGTGTCTGGTTAAGATAAAATATACATAGATTTCTTTTCCTCCATACAATTCCCTTTCACTTGTTTAGCATTCAGACTGGTTGAGTTACCTTCTTGTTTGGCTGCTCCAATATTATTAATATAAATAAATGGGCCATTAAACACATTTCTTTGTAGATTAGGGGCACTGACAGTTCCTCTAGTCTGAGCTGTGACTGTCTGAACCTGTCCAGTCAGACCTGTGTGAAAACGAGAGGAGGAGGGTGTTACAGAAGAAGAATGGATGAGAACAAGATAGAAAGAAGAACCACGTTCCCACTGTCCGAACAAACAACCCAAACCAATGCAAACCAAAGGTTCTCTATCTAAATCGGGCTTAAGGGTAAAAAATACACCTAACAGAAATCAAAAACTGAACAACGGTCAACGAGAGAAAGCAAGAATGCAGGAAAGAATGGGGTTCATTCACCTATTTCATCAATAATATCATCCAATGATTTGGGCTTGGTTGCCATCTTGTAAAGCTGAAAATGAAGAAAACAGAAAAGATGTCTGTTATTATTAGTACAGTATACATATATACAGTAAAACTGTAGCTGATTTGTCTCTCTTCTGACATGTTTATGTTTTATTTTTCAGATGTTGGGACTAAATGTTTGGAGATGCCTGCTAGTTCAGTATTTCTTCTAAAATGTATGAAGGAGGTGCGGGGGGTGGTCATTGCCCCCCCTTTGTTTTTGGAACATTCCATGAGGATCTGATTGCATTCATCCACTAAAGCAATGATTCTCAACCTTTTGGGCATTAAGGCCCTCCTGTCTATCACAGCATGCTGCCCACTGTTAGCTTTCACCCGTTTTGGTGGCCATCTTGAAATGTACAGTAGCGACTTTAAAACGCCACATTTTATAATGTCATTATTGTTTGCGGTTGGACTCGTTTCGAAGCTCTACGGTTTCATGTATGAAGTAAAATATGAAAATAACTTATTTTCAATCAGCAACACGGGATGTAATACCGTTTTTAATTAGCCTTTGTATCAAACCTCTTTTATCGTCCCTGTCCCTGTCATTTTTCTTCTCACACTGAAACCCACAGCCTTCTGTACGGCTTTTAGTACCATTTGGTGCAAGCAGGCGGTTTTGTTTGGAGAAATCCTTCTTTTTACCACAGAATTATAAATCAATAACCCCTCCAACACCGCCTCTCTCCCATTCACTCTGTACAAAAGGCTGTGATCAACCAACTTGCGCGGTCGGCCCCGCCCCTTGGTTCACCATTCGGTACCATGCGTGACACTGACACTGGACGATTCGCTATTAATCAGAAACACCACTATGGCTTATCGCTACGGTACTGCACTCAACATTCATTCATTCGTTTTCTGTAACCGTACTAGGGTCGTGCCTAGCTAAGGAACTGCAGACCACGCACACCATTCACTCACACACTCACGCCAACAGTCGGTTAAAAGTCCCCAGTTGACCTGACAGCATGTCCTTGGACTGTGGGAGAACCCAGAGACCCCAGAAACCCACACCACATTCTTTAGTACGTAAACGGCGGATGAAGCTATGAGGGACATTCAAAAGGTTTCTGCACTTTTAGATTTTCATTGGCTCCTGCAATTGGACTATCGTGGGCTTGAATCCCAGGACTGCTAGTGGCACTACTAGCACACCCCCCACACACTGCTACCCGCCGCTGCTCTCGGCGAATGGGTTCCATAAGTTAAATGCAGGGATCGATTTTGTGCTGTTCACTCTGTGTGCCGTGGCATGTTCATATATGACCAATGGACACGTCACAGAAATTAGACTTACAGTCTGAAACCAACACACCCGGTCTGCCCGTGGCTCACAGAGTGGAATGGAAGTTTATGGGCAAAAGGACTGATTTCGAACGATCAGTACTCGGCTCCTGATCAGCCGAGTTGAGCTCAAGAAGAGAAGATCCATTATAAACCATTACAGGAGAGGACTCCGGGCTGCTCTGTTATCTCTGTTATCAAAATACTAACGAGTGGCTACTAATAATTATGACATGATTATCAGTTTTGTTTGATGATGTAGAAGACGGTGCACATACGGGGAGCTGCTATTTCAACAAGTCTTTCGTTTCTTTGACATTGTACTTTATCAGTGTTTAGTCTGAACCTAGGTTTGAATCGAGTCCCAGGAATTTCAATTAGTAACAAAGTGAACTATATTTTGGCTTTGGTTCACTAGTAGCTTGGAGAAGAATCTTATTGGCATGGAAATGAGCAGATATATGGAAAGCCTTTGTGGCATCCCTAGTGAGTGGCCACTAGAGGCCGCTGTTGTTTAAGTTATTTGAAAGAGTCTCGTCAGCTGTTTTGTGTTCGTGCTCATTCAGGGCTTGTGTCCCTAAAGAGTCCTAGTATTTTAGTTGCATTGTTTCACAGTGAAAATGCCTGTTCACCCTCTCTTTACCCCTGGGATGCGTTCGTTCCAGATTCCTTATCTGTTTGTGTTTTTCGGCCACGTGCGTCTGCGTCTCCATCCTGAGCGAGCTCAGACGAGTCGTGACGGCCTTTTATTTTTTTACTAAAGCTTGAGAAAAGCAAATATATTAAGGACCGTTCAATATTATTTTCATCAAATTTAGGACCCGGTATTTCAGGATGAGCTAGACACCCTTTCTCCAGACTGGTTTAAATGTAAATAAAACACTAAGCATTCATTGTTAACACTTATTGACACTTTTAACGCGTTTTAATGTGTGGTTTTTTTACCTCTCCTGAAGCGGCTGGGGGTTGTTCTGAACTGCTAACCTGTTCTTGATTGCTTACTTGTTCTTCTGAATAAAATATTCATATAAGTTTCATTTTATGATTACCTGTGGTGTTGATCCACCGGTCTAAAGAACATGCAGGAAAAATGGCGTTTAACTAGGCAACGTCTTTCAATTGCCGTTTTGAGCCGTTCTGCTGAATTCACTCACCGGTCCCTTGAGGTCAGGAACGCTTCAGTATAAGAGAAGGTTCAAACCGCAGATTCCATCCCCTGGAAACACAGGTAAGACCAGATCAATAACACACAAAAAAAACAACTGTCATGTTCTTTAAAACACTCCTCATCCACCAAGAACTGATCCTCTAATAACTAATAACTTTTCACTAGGGCTGGGCAGGTCTCCGTGTTATTATCTCATTAACGTATAATTTATTTAACACTGACAGATCTTTTATTACGTGTTAATGCATTTTTAAAATGCTTTTATTTTGAAGTGTGTAGATTTGCAGCCCTGCGTTTCGGCTCGTTTTCACAGGGGTCATGTTATCTGGACATAAGAATTGGGACGCGTGATCATTACACGAACGGGGACATTCGTTACGCTGCATTCAGACACAGTTGGTTCTGCTTTGCAGCTGCTACTTTTGAATTCATCATTTTATTCTTGCCACACACACAGGGTCACGTGATGTCACAAGGCACTGGAGATGACTCACGACACACGGTATATAAACAGGAAGTGAGTGTCACTCTGCACACTGACATTGAAGTCACTTGCTTCACTTACACTTGCTCTTAGCAGTCCGTTTATATGACTGTCTGTGTGCATGTTCAGAACGCGGGTTTATATTGGTGTGAACTCTCACTCATTCGGGAGCATTCTGAGAATAACTACGTGGCTTACCGACTCTCCTGTGTCTCTCACATCTGAGTCCTTCCTCCACGCTACAAAGTGGGCACAGTTCATTCAATATTCTGACTCCCATTGTGACAGAATGTCAGTGTCTTGGAGCCTAGAGGAGAAGCAACAGCTTTGTGAGATGGTCACTCAGCAGATGAATGAGATCTGAAGCAGGAAATGACGAACCTCCATGCAGAGACGGCCAGCAGACAAACCCTAAATCAGATGTCTGCTGTGAGATCCATGAGCTGCTTCTCCACCACCTTAGAGCAGCACACCCAGCATGTCAGGGCAGTTTTACAGAGGTTGCTGGCCCATCAACTGTTCTGCAAGTTGGAAAAATGTGCATCCCACCAGCACTCCACTACCTTCCTCGGTTTCGTCATCTCCTCCCAGGGGGTAGCCATGGATCCCCAGAAGCCGGAGGCTGTGCAGTCGTGGCCCCTACCCACATCGCTTGAACAGCTGCACTGTTTTTGCTGGGGTTCGGCAATTTCTATCGGTGATTCATCCGGGGCTTCAGTTCAGTTGCGGCGCCTCTTACTGCTCTTACCAAACTCAAGACCGGACCCTTCAGCCTCACTCCCTAAGCCATCTCTGCCCTCCAACACCTGTGTCTTCTCTTCACCACCGCACCAGTTCTCATTCACCCTGATCAGGAAAAACCCTTCGTTATCGAGGTGGACGCCTCCGATGTGGGCGCAGGGACCGTCCTTTAGCAGCAAAGTCCAGATAGGAAACAACATCCCTGTTGTTTCTTTTCCAGGAAATTCAATCCCACGCAGCGACAGTATGGGGTGGGGGACCATGAGTTACTCGCCATCAAGTGGGCCCTGGAGGAATGGCGTCATTGGCTCCAGGGTGTCAGTGACCCATTCACCGTCTGGACAGACCACCAGAACCTCACCACCATTCGTCAGGCCAAGACTTACAACCGCAGGCAGGCGCGGTATGCTCTGTTCTTTGAAGAGGTTCATTTCAAGATCTCGTACCCCGATTGTGTCCTGCCGTCAGACATCATCATCACTCCTCTCCAGTGGGGGTTAGAAGAGAGGGTGCGCCGTGAACGGGCGCACTCTCTCCCTCCTAAAATGAGCCTTTTGGTGGCCCTCTTTCAACAAGGACACGAAGGAGTTCGTGCTTGCATGCACCACTTGTGCTAGAGCCAAGAACCCTAACACCGCACCCACGGGAGAACTACAACCTCTGCCAGTTCCTCATCATCCCTGGTCCCACATCACATTGGACTTCATCACGGATTACCTGAGTCTCAGGGGAAAACTGGGGAGTCATTCTGGACAGGTTCTCCAAGGCTGTTCATTTGTTCGCCCTTCCCGGACTCCCCTCAGCTAAGGAAACTGCTGAAATTCTCCTGGAGCACGTAGTCTGTGTGCAAGGACATCATCTCGGACAGAGGGCCCCAGTTCACGGTGAAGTTCTGGAGAGCCTTCTGCCATCTGGTGCAGATCACCACCAGTCTGTCATCCGGATTCCATCCTCAGACCAATGGCCAGGCGGAGCGGACCAACCAACAACTGGAGCGCTTCCTTCGATGTTTCGTGGCGGATCATCAGCGGGCAGACTGGGCAGACTACCTTGTCTAGGTTGTCCCATAATCTCCTCCCCTCCTCTGCCACCGGCCTCAGCCCTTTCGAGGTGTGTCAGGATTTCCAACCTCCGATGTTTGAACACCAGAAACTAGAGGTTGACGTACCATCTGCCCAACAGTTGGTCCGCAGGTGCCACCGACCGTGGAATCTAGCCTGCACTGCCATTAACAAACCCAACACCCGATACACCACTCAACCTCCCAGGATGTTTGTTCCACATCGGTGACAGGGTGTACCTCTTATCTCGTCACATCAATCTGCGCACTGACTCGAAGAAGCTTTCACCCCGCTTCCTGGGTCCTTACAAGATAAACCCTGTCACCTACCGGCTCCAGCTGCCTGCCCATATGCGGATCCATCCTGTTTTCCACATTTCACAACTCAGACCTCTGTCTACCCAGGATCCTGCTCCTCCGCCTCCTCGGATCATTGATGGTGGTCCTGCCTACACGGTTCGGCAGACCTTGGACTCGCGACGCCGTGGCCGCAGCACCTGGTTGACTGGGAAGGCTACCGTCCGGAAGAGCGGTCATAGGGGCACTGTCACATGCACCATCACAAGGGACCGGAAATGACTCATGACACGGTATATAAACAGGAAGTAAGTGTCACGCGGTTTCATACTCACATCGTGTCTCTCACGTCTGAGTTCTTCCATTACGCTACAAAGTGGGCACAGTTCACTCAATATTCTGACTCCCATTGTGACAATTCTAGGTTTAACAATGTAGTTGATGGTGATTAAAGCATTCACTCATTGCACAACATTTCGATTCAATACAGAAAGAAATAGATCGGAATTTACAGCAGGAAGAAATCCAAGTGTCAACATATAATAGTGGAATTTGCCTGTGACGTATGAGGTCTGTCTTGTTGTTGCGTGACAAAGACGGACAAAGACAGGCAGAGAAAAAAAGACAAGACGTTCTTCTGCTCCAGTTCGAGTTCAAGTGGAATGTGATGTTTTGTCCTCCCGAAACCAGCTCTACCTGTGTGTGTTTCAAAGAATTATAAAGAGTTTCTGTTTATCTCTAAGGCTTTGTTCAGTCTAGGAGATCTGCACCCAAACCCAAGTCCAGTTTTGTCTGACTGGTGGGATTGAACAGGTGGATTTGGGGATGAAACACTTCTAGTGTTCTCATCACTAACTGCCCCACAGAAAAAACTAAAGATAATAATATAAAGGGTCATTCTGAACCAGTACAAACGTCTCTGCTTGTGCGTTAGCTCTGGCTGGTCATATTTTTATCCTTCACTCGTCCCAGGATGATTGCTTTATGGTAAATATAGTCCGCTGGTTTGCAAGTGTGTCTCCTCATCTCATACATGGAAAATGACAATGTAGATATTTACTCTTTCTTTGGACGACCTCACACCTATATATGCTCTGATATGCAGTAACAATAATACACACGTAAAAATATACTCAATAAACACCAACTATCCATCCGGCTGTTTTCCGTAACCGCTTATTTCCAGTTCACCTGAGACGCATGTGGTTGGACTGTGTGAGGAACCAGAGACACTGAAGGAAACCCAGGTCACTACACGGAGAACATGCAACTCAATAAACACGATCAAAATATA
Source organism: Brachypetersius altus (assembly GCA_037974465.1). Lineage (NCBI taxonomy): Eukaryota > Metazoa > Chordata > Actinopteri > Characiformes > Alestidae > Brachypetersius > Brachypetersius altus. The sequence continues at coordinate 14,319 of JBBPDB010132856.1, forward strand.
CCAGACGCTTCAACGGACTGATTTTAAAAGCCGTGGAGAAGAAAAGCTCAGGAGAAGAGAATTCGTTCGTTCAAGCCAATTGTTAACAGACAATACAAGACAATCGAATGTACCGAAGTGTCGGCGTTGTACCTGTCCTGGTGTGAAAACACCACACAAACAAACCCAGAGAGCAGTTTTACCTTAAATGGGCTCCGTCTGTAAAGATTCAGTGAGAAAGTTCAGGTCCACCTTCATCAGTGTTCATTACTCAGATAAAAGAGAAAACTGAAGATCAGGAATCGCTCCACTCGATCTGTCTTTCCACGCCAAACCAGTCTTAGAAACAGAAAACCAGTCGGAGCACATTTTAGTCCCAGTACGTCACAAGCATACCTAAAGTAGGTAAAACTCCAGAGAGCTGTGGAGGAGTTCAACAGAAAACTATCTTTAATTCCGGCTCTAGATAAACACTGCATGGGAATTTAGCCAACCAGAGTAAAGTCAACCTAAAGCCAACCTAAAGATGAAGAGGTAAAACTATTAAATGATTACAAACCAAAGTGTGTTAAACTGTATAACTCCTCCCTCTGTCACACATCAGACTCTATAACTCCTCCCTCTGTCACACATCAGACTCTATAACTCCTCCCTCTGTCACACATCAGACTCTATAACTCCTCCC